>JBBBDQ010000448.1:1142500-1427500 GCA_037127315.1 Ascarosepion bandense
TATGAACAGACTGAGATAGATAGATAGATAGATAGATATGAATGACTGATAGATAGATAGATAGAAGGAACAGACAGATAGATAGATAGATAGATAAGTGAACAGACTGAGATAGATAGATAGATAGATATGAACAGACTGAGATAGATAGATAGATAGATATGAACAGACTGAGATAGATAGATAGATAGATAGATATGAACAGACTGAGATAGATAGATAGATAGATAGAACAGACTGGAGATAGATAGATAGATAGATAAGACAGACGGAGAGATAGATAGATAGATAGATATGAACAGACTGAGATAGATAGATAGATAGATAGATAAGGAACAGACTGAGATAGATAGATGAGTGAACAGACTGAGATAGATAGATAGATAGATAGAAACAGACTGAGATAGATAGATAGATAGATAGATATGAACAGACTGAGAGATAGATAGATAGATAGATAGATATGAACAGGCTGAAATAGATAGATAGATAGATAGATATGAACAGACTGATAGATAGATAGATAGATAGATATGAAACAGACTGAGATAGATAGATAGATAGATAGATAGATATGGAAACAGACTGAGATAGATAGATAGATAGATATGAACAGACTGAGATAGATAGATAGATAGATATGAACAGACTGAGATAGATAGATAGATAGATATGAACAGACTGAGATAGATAGATAGATAGATAGATGAACAGACTGAGATAGATAGATAGATAGATAGATATGAACAGACTGAGATAGATAGATAGATAGATAGATAGATAGATAGATATGAACAGACGGAGATAGATAAATAGATAGATATGAACAGACTGGAGATAGATAGATAGATAGATATGAACAGACTGAGATAGATAGATAGATAGATATGAACAGACTGAGATAGATAGATAGATAGATATGAACAGACTGAGATAGATAGATAGATAGATATGAACAGACTGAGATAGATAGATAGATAGATATGAACAGACTGAGATAGATAGATAGATAGATATGAACAGACTGATAGATAGATAGATAGATAGATAGATATGAACAGACTGAGATAGATAGATAGATAGATATGAACAGACTGAGATAGATAGATAGATAGATATGAACAGACTGAGATAGATAGATAGATAGATATGAACAGACTGAGATAGATAGATAGATAGATATGAAACAGACTGATAGATAGATAGATAGATAGATATGAATGACTGAGATAGATAGATAGATAGATAGATAGATAGATATGAACAGACTGAGATAGATAGATAGATAGATAGATAGATAGATAGATAGAGACTGAGATAGATAGATAGATAGATAGATAGATATGAATGACTGAGATAGATAGATAGATAGATAGATATGAACAGACTGAGATAGATAGATAGATAGATAGATATGAACAGACTGAGATAGATAGATAGATAGATAGATATGAACAGACTGAGATAGATAGATAGATAGATAGATAGATAGATATGAACAGACTGAGATAGATAGATAGATAGATAGATAGATAGATAGATAGATAGATAGATATGAACAGACTGAGATAGATAGATAGATAGATAGATAGATAGATATGAACAGACTGAGATAGATAGATAGATAGATAGATAGATAGATATGAACAGACTGAGATAGATAGATAGATAGATAGATAGATAGATAGATAGATATGAACAGACTGAGATAGATAGATAGATAGATAGATAGATATGAACAAACTGAGATAGATAGATAGATAGATAGATATGAACAAACTGAGATAGATAGATAGATAGATATGAACAAACTGAGATAGATAGATAGATAGATAGATAGATATGAATGAACTGAGATAGATAGATAGATAGATAGATAGATAGATATGAACAAAACTGGAGATAGATAGATAGATAGATAGATAGATAGATAGATAGATATGAATGACTGGAGATAGATAGATAGATAGACAGATAGATATGAACAGACTGAGATAGATAGATAGATATGAACAGACTGAGATAGATAGATAGATAGATAGATATGAACAGACTGAGATAGATAGATAGATAGATATGAACAGACTGAGATAGATAGATAGGTAGATAGATATGAATGACTGAGATAGATAGATAGATAGGTAGATAGATATGAACAGACTGAGATAGATAGATAGATAGGTAGATAGATATGAACAGACTGAGATAGATAGATAGATAGGTAGATAGATATGAACAGACTGAGATAGATAGATAGATAGATAGATATGAACAGAATTGAGATAGATAGATAGATAGGTAGATAGATATGAACAGACTGAGATCGATAGATAGGTAGATAGATATGAACAGACTGAGATAGATAGATAGATAGATAGGTAGATAGATATGAACAGACTGAGATAGATAGATAGATAGATAGATAGGTAGATAGATATGAACAGACTGAGATAGATAGATAGATAGATAGATAGGTAGATAGATATGAACAGACTGAGATAGATAGATAGATAGATAGATAGATAGGTAGATAGATATGAACAGACTGAGATAGATAGATAGATAGATAGGTAGATAGATATGAACAGACTGAGATAGATAGATAGATAGGTAGATAGATATGAACAGACTGAGATAGATAGATAGATAGGTAGATAGATATGAACAGACTGAGATAGATAGATAGATAGGTAGATAGATATGAACAGACTGAGATAGATAGATAGATAGGTAGATAGATAGAAATAGACTGAGATAGATAGATAGATAGGTAGATAGATAGAAACAGACTGAGATAGATAGATAGATAGATAGATATGAACAGACTGAGATAGATAGATAGATAGATAGATATGAACAGAGATAGATAGATAGATAGATAGATAGATAGATAGATAGATATGAACTGACATAGATAGATAGATAGATAGATTTTTTTTATAATCGTATCTTCCCAAGCAAGGCATTATACTGCCACTGTTGTGCAGGGGGTTACATAGAAGGAAAGTTATGAGAAAGAGTGACAGAATACAGTGAGTTGTCAGTGAGCGGGTAGGAGGGTCAATGATACTGCAGAAATGAGATGAGAGCATGAGAGAGAGAGAGAGAGAGAGAGAGAGAGAGAGAGAGCGATGATGCAAATTAGTGAGATGGGAGATGACTATTGACTTTACATTTAAATTCTTGGAAATTGTAGCTGTTGGGGAGGCAAGTAAATGGAAGGTAATTCCACAGGCAGCAAGTGCGAGAAAAGAAGCTGATGGAGTAGAATTTGCGTTTACATCTTATTGGTTTCACAGTAAAAGGGTGGGACCTAGTTGCTAATGTGCTATCCATTTTAGTCGTTGCCGTTGATGTTAGTCCCCAAGGTACGTGCTTCCTGTTATTTGTTCAAATTATTTGTGTATCTGTAGGTTCGTCTAGGTTCAAAGACGGGGTATCTTTACTAATGTTTAGTTGCTCAAAGCTTTTTCTCTGATCTTAGGAAGAAATTGCATACAGCTGACAGTTTAGTTATTTCTGAATCGTTTTGGTGTCAATTATAGGCATCCATATAAAAAAAAAATATGATGAAAAAAGGCAATTTAAGAACATGATTCGAAGTTTCAGAAGAGATAATAAGAGGTCAAAATTACCTACAGGACATACACTACCGGCCATAATTATTAGGCCACTCCAGTTTTTTAGAAGAAATGTTGTATTTCATACGATTTTTAGTATTTATTTCTAAGTGGATATTTCTAAATGGAAATAGATTTCTTCTTTTGTTATTATTACTTTACTTCCTTGCTTTGTAAAATTTTGCAAAGATGAACTCGATCGAATCACCCTAAATTTTCTTCATTCTTTCATTGATAAAACTGCAATATAGGTAATTATTAAATATTTATAAATTCATTTATGTACGTTGTGGGTCATTGGATATCGACTCGGAACGAGAAATCGGGGAGCCGAGTTCGAATTCCAGCTGAATTCATTACCTTCACTTACGCGCAAATACCCTTGAGAAAGGTATTAATCCGTCTTTTCCCTCCAGTTATGGATTAAATAGCAGGACAGATTGGGTTCTATAGCTTTGGTCGGCAACCAGTCTACCGCAGAAAGCAATGGCAACCTACTGCGGGATAATCTTCTGCCCAGTCAGTCATGTCTCTTTCGAGACATGATTGCCCAAGCGTGTATCACGTATGGCACTTAACTGACTGACTGAATGCACATGTTATTGTGCAGTATTAACAAAAGAACCATTCTATTTTCATTTACAATTATTCACTTGGCAATAATTGCTAAATGATATTATGAAATACATCATTTTTTTAAACAGTGGGGTGGCCTAATAATTATGGCCGGTAGTGTAGGTGGTCATGACTCTCAACAAATTCCTTTTCTTTATTATCTATGAATTGCTACTGCCATGATCATTCAGAATTTAGACTATCATGGCTCCTTACATATTCCATTTTTTTATCATCACTGTCAATGGACACCCTAGAGAACCTATGCGGTCAGGGCTCTCAACAGATTCCTTTTCTTTATTATCTGTGAATTGCTAATGCCATGATCATTCAGAATTTAGACTATCATGGCTCCTTACATATTCCATTTTTTTATCATCACTGTCAATGGACACCCTAGAGAACCTATGCGGTCAGGGCTCTCAACAGATTCCTTTTCTTAATTATCTATGAATTGCTAATGCCATGATCATTCAGAATTTAGACTATCATGGCTCCTTACATATTCCATTTTTTTATCATCACTGTCAATGGACACCCTAGAGAACCTATGCGGTCAGGGCTCTCAACAGATTCCTTTTCTTTATTATCTATGAATTGCTAATGCCATGATCATTCAGAATTTAGACTATCATGGCTCCTTACATATTCCATTTTTTTATCATCACTGTCAATGGACACCCTAGAGAACCTAGGCGGTCAGGGCTCTCAACAGATTCCTTTTCTTTATTATCTGTGAATTGCTAATGCCATGATCATTCAGAATTTAGACTATCATGGCTCCTTACATATTCCATTTTTTTATCATCACTGTCAATGGACACCCTAGAGAACCTATGCGGTCAGGGCTCTCAACAGATTCCTTTTCTTTATTATCTATGAATTGCTAATGCCATGATCATTCAGAATTTAGACTATCATGGCTCCTTACATATTCCATTTTTTTATCATCACTGTCAATGGACTCCCTAGAGAACCTATGCGGTCAGGGCTCTCAACAGATTCCTTTTCTTTATTATCTATGAATTGCTAATGCCATGATCATTCAGAATTTAGACTATCATGGCTCCTTACATATTCCATTTTTTTATCATCACTGTCAATGGACTCCCTAGAGAACCTATGCGGTCAGGGCTCTCAACAGATTCCTTTTCTTTATTATCTATGAATTGCTAATACCATGATCATTCAGAATTTAGACTATCATGGCTCCTTACATATTCCATTTTTTTATCATCACTGTCAATGGACTCCCTAGAGAACCTATGCGGTCAGGGCTCTCAACAGATTCCTTTTCTTTATTATCTATGAATTGCTAATGCCATGATCATTCAGAATTTAGACTATCATGGCTCCTTACATATTCCATTTTTTATCATCACTGTCAATGGACACCCTAGAGAACCTAGGCGGTCAGGGCTCTCAACAGATTCCTTTTCTTTATTATCTATGAATTGCTAATGCCATGATCATTCAGAATTTAGACTATCATGGCTCCTTACATATTCCATTTTTTATCATCACTGTCAATGGACACCCTAGAGAACCTATGCGGTCAGGGCTCTCAACAGATTCCTTTTCTTTATTATCTATGAATTGCTAATGCCATGATCATTCAGAATTTAGACTATCATGGCTCCTTACATATTCCATTTTTTATCATCACTGTCAATGGACACCCTAGAGAACCTATGCGGTCAGGGCTCTCAACAGATTCCTTTTCTTTATTATCTGTGAATTGCTAATGCCATGATCATTCAGAATTTAGACTATCATGGCTCCTTACATATTCCATTTTTTTATCATCACTGTCAATGGACACCCTAGAGAACCTAGGCGGTCAGGGCTCTCAACAGATTCCTTTTCTTTATTATCTGTGAATTGCCATTGCCATGACCCATCATAACGTTTGCGTTCACGGCTCTCCACATATTCTTTTTCTATATTATCTGTGATTAGCTAATGCCATGTCTTTTCAGAACGTAGGAAGTTATGGCTCTCCACAGTTTCGTTTTCTTTATTATATGTAAATTGACAATGTCATGACCCTTCAAAAGGTAGGTGGACATCGCTCTCCACAGTTTCCATTTCTTGTTATCTATGTTGGCTAATGCCTTGTTTTTTCAGAACGTAGGCGGTCATGTCTCTTCAGATTCCTCTGTGAATGGCCAATGCCATGATTCATTAGAATGTAAGCGGTCATAGTGCTCCACAGATTCATTTATTATCTACGAACTGCTAATGCTATGTCCCTTCAGAACGTAGGCGATCATGGCTCTCCACAGATTCTTTTTCTTCATTATCTGTGAATTGCTTATGCCTTGATCCTTCAGAACGTAGGCGGACATGGCTTTCCATAGATTCCTTTTCTTTATTATCTGTGAATTGCTAATGCCATGTCACTTTAGGGCGTAGGTGAACATAGCTCTCCACACATCCCTTTTTTATCATGTGTGAATTGCCAATCATGGCTCTCCATAAATTCTTTTCTTTTATTATCTGTCAACTGCTAATGCTATGACCGTTCAGAGCGTAGATGGACATGGCTCTCCACAGATTCCTTTTCTTTATCATCTGTGAATGGCTAATGCTATGTTCCTTTAGAACGTGGATGGTGACGGTTGTTCTCAGATTTTTTTTCTTTATTTTCTGTGAATTGCTAATGCCATGACCCTTCAAAAGGTAGGTGGACATGGCTCTCCACAGTCAATGTTATGTCTCTTCAGAACACAAGCGATCATGGCTCTCCACAGATTCTTTTTCGCTATTATCTGTGAACTGCTAATGCTATGACCCTTCAGCCGATATCCAATGCACCACAACGCACATTCTATTTACCCTGGATTCCCTAACAGAACTCAGAAGTCTCTGATAATGGCAATACTTATATTAGCCCAAAATTACCTGTTCAGGTATTAATTACTTTCCTGTCTCTCTGTGTCCTTGTGGATTGTTGTGGAGGAATATCCTGTCCTACCCAGGAATGGGTATGGCCCGGGTTATAAAAGGCCGGGACTAGAACGATCGACAGTGTGTGTTCGTGACTATAAGGAAGTCTACGTGAGTGATCAAGAGTGTTCGTGATTATACGGGAGTCTTCGTTATTATACGTGAGTCATCGACTTAGTCGAGAGCCATCGGCCTTAGAAGAGAGTTAGACGTCACTAGACGGAAGCCTACTTCTCAAGACGGACGCATACGTCCTATACAGAGACATTGCCTTCTTGATTGTTATTCGTGTTAACTGTTCATTGTTGTACTTGTATTTGGTTTATTGTACTGAGGCATAATAAATCTCTATTTATATATCCTCAGTGTTAATAGTTATTTCTTGCACTATTCTTTCTCTGTTTATACCCTCCCGGGATATAACATGGGTGATAAATTATTTTCCACTCTGCAACCACTTTCCTCTGCAACACCTTTCCTTTACGAGATGTTGTAAGCTTCTCAATGATCTATTGCTATTCCTATGGAAAGTGCTCAAATGAACAACTTTCCTTATTTCCAACAGTTCTAACCTTCACGGCTATTACCCCCCCACGCTACACACATGGTAGTGAACCGTCACCATTCCTTTGGTATTTCAGATGTAATTTTCACTCGAGCAAATTCTTGGAGAAAACCACTGATCCGTACAACCAAATTCACAATAGTCTTCATCTATTCAAGTCTACGGTTGCTCGTTATCTTCAACACATATTCGCACAAATTTTGCTTCGAGTGGGTCCCAGGACTTGTACAGGTAAACCTCAATGTAAATTTGTTTAATTAAATACTGTCACATTCAGCATTCATTGACCGAGCAGCCAGTGCTACTCATAACGCTTCTTTGTTTCTAGCAAAATTTTCTTACACTATATTACTCGGACTATTATCCTCATCTTGGTTGCCCTTTGTACGACGTTTCGGCCGTTGTGCGCTCCGGCCTTCTTCAAGTGCTAGGAATTTCGAACCGAACTCTTTATCACAATCAATGTGATGTATCATTCTCATTCCATATGCGAAGCTTCTTTTGGTAGTTATGAGTTATCTCTCTCTAACCCGATTCTTGTTCACCACTGCTGTAGACTGGTATTGAACTCACAATTCTTTGGGTCAAGTAACTGGCACTAGCTAATGTCTATATCCACTGGAGCATGTGTCCTTGAGGACACATGGCCCAGTGGATATTTTTAGCACCTGAAGAAGGCCGGAGCGGACAACGGCCGAAACGTTGTATAAATGGTAATCAAGATGAGGACAATAATCCGAAAAATGTAAATGGCGTAAATATTACCTCCTCTCAGAAATTAAAATTAAGTAGAGACTTGAAGCAATCAAACCAGAGAAATGAGTTCTGAACAGCGAATACTGGACAATCTCCTCAAAGATTAAGACTTGAAGCAATCAAAACAGAGTGAAGAGTTCTGATCTGTTACGGGATATCTGTTTTGTTATATGACAGTCAATGATGGACAATCGTCACAAATATAGAAAAGACTTAAATCAACAGAAATGTTGTTCTACAGTAGGCTGCTGAGGATACCATGGACCCAATATATGAGCAACGACGATGAGAAAAGATAGTTGAAATTTCTAGGGAGCATGATGAGAAAAGAGAAAAGAGGGCTTGGAAAATTTGATGCTCACATGACAGATTGAAGCAAGGTGAATAAAGGAAACCAATGCATAATATACTTAGAGACTATGGATGAAGGAACAAGATTTAGGAGAAGCAGAAAATAGCGAAGTCACGATCGCCTATTTCCTGAAGGGACACGGCACATAAAGAAGAAGGAGAATCTTCTACAGAATGATGCTGACAATCCCCTGGAAGTAAAGGAAGAAGTCTTAGAAAAAAATTAAACCAAATAGACACTTAGAATCAGAAAGTGAATTTAAGTTTTTACAGCACATAATTACGGTAGAGAATTCGACACTTAACAGAAGATTATGGGGATTCGCGTGTATTTTCACACAGTTCACCCACATTCCGCACTCAATCATGTACATACATACTCATACACTATTTCTGTCTCGAGTGTTTCTTTATTCACGAAACACGCGACCTTCACGTGATGTTCCTTTGCTTTCCCTCGTTTTCGCGGGGCTTATAAAAAGCAGGGACACACGTGTTAGCAGTTCAGTTCCAGTTCCATTGGCCGAGAATTTTTTTTAAATTAGCAAGTAAGCATCTACGCAGAATCATAAATGACCTCCCAGACGAGTTCAAGAGCCAAGTAGGCATCTATGCAGATGACACCACAATTTACTCCCGCATCAGCAAGCAAGAAACCCATCATGGCGGAAAAACATAATTTCGCTGCTGACCTTGAAATGGATCTACACTCTGGTGAATTGGGGTAAGAAGCGGCTTGTCAATTTCAATGCGTCTAAGACCAAGCTGTTGTCTGTCAATCATCATCATTAAATGCAATGTCAATACTTATCTCTTAACCACTTGACTCTAGTTCTTTCATCACTACCCCATATATCCTTTCCTTTCTCTCCACCTATCAACCTTTCGTCACACCTGTATTCCCATCCTTCTCTTGCTCCTTTCTAACTGGTTCGTCTTCCTCTTTACTCTCTTCTAATTAATCTTTTTACACTTATGTAGCCCCCTGCACATTAGTGGCATTACCGCCTTGCTCGGGGTGATACGATTTAAAAAAAAAAGAACCAATTGATTGAATATTTTTATATGAACAAACACGTGATGTTTTCTCTTCTAATGCAGCCTAAATCAAAACTTTCTTGCATGCCATGATTTTTTCTAGCAAGCAATAATTTTTTTTCGATTTTCCAGCAGATGTTGCTTTATATATATATAAAATTGAAACAAGATTATTTATTTAGTTTTCATGTTAAAATAAGAAAATATATCCAAAGATTAATCATTTTACATTATAATATATTTACAAGGGAGGTAACTCGAATAATATTCTGTAATTATTTCCCTTACTTTACGAAAACTTTTTAAAAATTCAAGACGACATTAGTAGGAAAAATATTAATCCTTGTTTTGGCGCTAAAACCACCTGGCCAGGATATTGAGAAATGAGACGGGCTAATAAGTTTTCAGCATTTACTCAGAAAAAAGAAGCATAAAGTTTTACAGTATGCTACCATAGACACATGTGGGTGTGCGTTGTGGATGTCGGCTCGGAACGAGAAATCGGGGAGCCGTGTTCAAATTCCAGTTGAATTCGCTTCATTCACGAAATTTACACGCCCTTGGGAAATATATCATTAATCCGTCATTTCTTTCTCCAGCTATAGGGTAAATAGTAGGACAGATTGGGTTCGTTAGCTTTGGTTGGCATTCGGTCTAGAAGTAAAAGTAATAATGACAACCTACTGCGAGAAAACCTTAATATATCTGGGCAGAAGATTTTCCCGCAATAGGTTGCCATTACTTCCTGCGGTAAACTAGTTGCCGACCAAGGCTATAGAACCCAATCTGTCCTGTTATTAACCCATGACTGGAGGGAAGAGACGAATTAATACCTTTCCCAGGAGTATTTGCGCGGAAGTGAATGCAATGAATTCAATTGGAATTCGAACTCGGCTCCCCGATATCCACTACACCACAATGCACATTCTATATATATTCATATATAACTATCCAATGCACACATACACACACACACACACACACATATAGTATAACGAGGCAGCAAGTAATTTTCTAAACATATGCTGTTAAATATAAGAGACAATGAATGTCTATTATGTTTAATCATGAGCCGTTCTAAACGTCGTATTTTGGCTTTAATTTCAGTTGAACATAAAGACAAAAATTCTCCAACAGTTGGATAATTATTTATTGGTTTTCTTCTAAGCTTTCGGCTCACATGAGCCATCTTCAGAGAGGTTGTTTAAACTGAAATGTTATAACATTCACCATCACCGACGATTTTATTTTGTGTTGACATAAAACTCCGCTTGGCAACGGCAATAGTTACCAAAAATAATAAACGCAGTTCTCAAATTTGCGATGCGGTTTTATGACGCCACACCGCGGGATAGCGCGAAATGACAACAAAACTATGTAGTCAAATGCAATGTAATATGTTATTTCCGGTTTTAAAGTTGATTTTATTGAGTGTTGGTTGTTTAGTTTTGATGTACATGGCCTCCAATATCTGCAGGTTCCTCTTACTGTGTGTATGAGTAAGGATCACCGTATTGTTGACCAAAATCTGTCTGATATTGCCTACATGTTTATGTTTTTCAGAGAAATGTTGTTTAATAGTACTCTGATCAGAAAGATGACATGTAAGTCTACGAGAGAGCGTGGTTGTAGTAAAACCAATATATGTACTAGGTTTTTTATTAGTATCAGAGATGCAATCTCTGAATGGGCATGTAAAGCTTAGAAGAAAATCAATAAATAATTATCCAAATGTTGGAGAATTTTTGTCTTTATTTTCAACTGAAATTAAAGCAAAAATACGTTTAGAACGGCTCATGATTAAACATAATAGACATTCATTGTCTCTTATATTTAACAGCATATATATATATATATATATATATATATATATATATATCCTTGACACATAGGGATTTATAAAATCTACGTAGTTAACAGTAATAGAAAAACATTCCTATTACTGTCCACATATGTATCCTCATCCCGTGCACAGATATATATCTTATTCTTCCATACGCATTTATCAAATTTACATATTTAGTTAATAAAAAACGTTCACATTAACATAGATGTACATATTGTTATACCATATATACATATATATATATCGCTGACTGATACCCATTAATATATTATAATCTATATCAGTCAGTTAATTGCCATACGTGATACAACGCATGTGCAACCATGTCTCTTGTGTGACATGACTAAGCAGAAGACTTTCCCACAATAATTTGCCATTTCTTTCTCCGGTAGACTGGTTGCCAATCAAGGCTATAGAACTTAATATATACACCGTGGATTGATCACTATGGAGAAATGTTCATTCAGTAAAATTTGAACACTCTCGGCTACTGGCGTGTGTTTATATTGTGTATATAACACGCTAAAATATATAGCCCTCCATTGTGCGCCAATAGCTCAGTGGTAGAATCTCCGACTGCTGTTTCAATCCTGGCAGAAAGCAATCGGATGTTTAACAGTACTGATGAGCTACCGCTGTCTACGGATGACTATATATATATATATATATATATATATATATATATATATATATAAGCAAATTATTATAGGCACAACATTTTATAATGGCAAAAAATAAAGTCAATTTATATACTAACAGGCATTTATAGATGATAGAATAACAATAGATGTTATAAGAAATACGAAAACGACCGGCCGGTTTCAATCCCTATTCATCATCCGGGTCAACTGAGTTTTTTTTTAATTCAATTTTTAAACATTTAAAATCTTAAAAGATGAAAATGAATCATGACCTACTGAGAAAAAAAAAATATGGGGAGGGTACAAGCAGGTACAAAATAGTAATAATATGGAGTCCGATAGCACATTTTCTCCGTTTGCAGAGAAACGGGGTCATGGTCTTAATGTATATCAACTCCAATGCCTGTAAATGGAATGTAGAGTGTGAGCCAGACAACACAGTGAACGGGTCCACCCTGAAGCCATTTACACAATTTCTGCTGCTTATCAGGTTTTCAGCAATGGCTGACCAGGTAGTGTTCTCAAGTTGACTCGAACGAAAATGCGATTTGAGAATTCTTAGTGGCACATGCTGTTTTATCCTACAATCCAACCTATGTGACGTCCTTCCTATGTAGTCATTGCCACAACTACAGATAAATCTATAAATAACAAAAGAAAGTCAGTAGGGAGGAAGTAAGTCCTTTTTTCATAGACGGGAAAGCAGAACGAGCTTATATATATATATATATATATATATATATATATATATATATATATATATATATATATATGATTGAGCTCTCTGGAGAAGAAAATTTTAAAAACAGTTTCCACTTCTGCTATATGCGTGACTCTTCAGAAATGAATTGAGTTCTTTCGGTGACTACTATGTATATATATATATATATATATAAATTTACGATACATTTTTGTTACGAAAATATGTGAAAATTCTGCCGAATGATACATATTTTCATAACAAAAATTTATCGTAAATAATCAGCCCGGTAGAAATAAATGTACTGTTTGATTAAAAAACAGATTTTCTACTCAAATACGAGTATTGATTAAAAATAATGTTTAGACAAATAATTTCATATATATATATATATATATATAGTGACAACACAGTGAACTGCTCCACCCTGAAGCGATTTACACAATTTCTGTTGCTTATCAGGTGTTCAGCAATGGCTGACCCGGAAGTGTTCACAAATTGACCCGCACGAACATCACTTATACGCAACTGTTGTAGTGAAATATCCTGTCCTACCCAGGAATGGTTATGGCCCGGGTTATAAAAGACCGGGACTAGAACGAACTACAGTGTGTGTGCGTGACTATACGAGAGTCTTCGTCATTACACGGGAGTGATCGAGAGTCTTCGTTATTATACGAGAGTCATCGACTTTAGTCGAGAGCCATCGGCCTTAGACAAGAGTTAGACGTCACTAGACGGAAGCTTTCTTCTCAAGACGGACGCATACGTCCTATACAGAGACATTGTCTTCTTGATTGTTATTCGTGTTAACTGTTCGTTGGTGTACTTGTATTTGGTTTATTGCACTGAGGTATAATAAATCTCTATTTATATATCCTCAATGTCAAGAGTTATTTCTTGCACTATTCTTTCTCTGTTTATCCCCTCCCGGGATATAACAACAACGAAATATACATAATAAAAAGCTTAACTGCTTTTTTTCTCAGTCAATCAGTTTAAGTTTCACACGTGATACACGCTTGGGTGATCACGTCTCTTTTGTCCATAACTGAATAGGCAGGGAATTTTCCCACACTAGGTTACCATTTCTTTCTGCAGTAGACTGGTTGCCAACCAAGAATAGAGAACCTAGTTTGTCTTGCTATTCAACACATAGGTGGCGTGAGAATAGACAGATTATATTATATTATTATATGAATAAGTAGTAATTAGTGGGGGATCATTTTATTACTTCATAACAATAGAAAACCGATCCCCCACTTCATGACCAGTTGAAGTTTTAATCATGATTTCAACTATTATATTCAGTCAGTCAGCTAAGTGCCATACATGATACATGCTTGGGCAATCATGTCTCGAAAGAGACATGAGTGACTGGGAAGAGATTTTATTCCGCAGTAGGTTGCCATTACTTGAAGATCAAAGTTCTGGGAAGCAAGAAGAAAACCCCACAAGAAAGAAGTACAAAAGCAGAAAATGATAGCATAGAACTTCCAGTTACACCACTCGTCATTTCAACTGCAAAATGATGAAACCTTGCCAACAATCAAGGACTACGCTTAAATTTATAATGTCTAAGTACCATAGAGTAAAGTTTATTAGAACAATTCAGTTAAGTGCCATACGTGATACACGCTTTGGGCAATCATGTCTCGAAAGAAACATGACTGACTGAGCGGAAGATTATCTCGCAGTAGGTTGCCATTGCTTCCTACGGTAGACTGGTTGCCAGCCAAGGATACAAAACCCAATCTATCCTGCTATTCAACACATAGATGCAGTGAGAATAGACAGATTATATTATATTATTATATGAATAAGTAGTAATTAGTGGGGGATCATTTTATTACTTCATAACAATATAAAAGCGATCCCCCACTTCATGGCCAGTTGAAGTCTTAATCAAGTTTTCAACTATTATATTTAGTCAGTCAGCTAAGTGCCATACATGATACATGTCTCGTCCTACTATTTAGCGAGAGATGAGATGGATTCATACTTTTCCCAAGGGTATTTGCACGTAAGTGAATACAACAAGTATAACTGGAATTTGAACTCGGCTCTCCGATTTCTCATTCCGAACCAATATATATTGCACCATAATGTAATAAAATCTATATATATATATATGTGTGTATGTGTGTGTGTGTGTGTGTGTGTGTGTCTGTTTGTGTGTGTGTTGAAACTGAAAGTTTGCATGTAACTATATATACATGTACATATTTAAAAAATGATTATTAAAAATTGTACTTTTAATAGCCCTATCTATAATGCTTACATTTCTTCCTGACCACTGGCAATCCCTTTCGTTCTAATTTTCAATACATTTTTATAGTAAAATCATTAGAAATGCATTTCCATTATACATATAATAGCACAATTCTATCAGTAATGCTTGCATTAATTCCTGACCACTGACAATCCCTTTTTTCTTGATTTTCAACATAAATTTTATATATATATATATATATATATATATATATATATATATATATATATATTAATCATTTCACCCCAAGCAAGGCATTCCACTGCCACTGTTGCGCATGGGGTTACATAGGGGAAAGTGATGAGAAAGAGTGGTTCGATATAGGAAATGTCAGAAGGAGGGTGATAGACGGGTAAGGATACCAAGGATGAGGGTTGGGTAGATAGGAAGAGTGTTTGAGAGAATGGATGCGAGTTAGTGTGTTAGGAAGTGTCTATTGACCTTACATTTAAACTCCTGGGGATTGTAGCTGTTGGGAAAGCAAGTATGTGGAAGGGAATTCCACAGGCGGGAAATGCGAGAAAAGAAGCTATTGGAGTAGAAATTGCGGTTACATTTTATCGGTTTCACTGTAAAAGGGTGGGGCGTAGTTGCTAATCTAGTAACTCATGCAAATTCGTACCTAAGGGGCACCAGTGAACTAAGTTCATCAGAGCAGAAGCCGTGAAAGTATTTATAAAAGAGGCATAGAAGAAGAATGGGCTTGAGTAAATGAATAGCAGAACAAGGTTTAGGAGGGATAAAAAAAAGGGGGAGTAAAATTGATTAAGACAAGAGCTACTGTGGACAAAAAATTGTGGAGAGCCATAACCGCCATAGTCCTGAAGGGACACAGCATATAGCATTTGTACCAGCATTTTTCATCATCTTTAATTTAAAAAAACAAAAAAACACTGGCGGAGAATTATTTTTCTTTTTTTCTTCTATTTATTATTATTATTATTATTATTATTATTATTATTATTATTATTATTATTATCATCATCATCGAAAATGCTAAATTACACCTGGTAACAAATGCATAAAAACATACAAAAAATTCAATTATTTTAATTTAAAAATGGAGTAATTTTTACCGCGTATTTAAACAAGAATTTTACGTCGAAAAAGAAAATAATACTCACGTTGTTTTCCATCTACAACAAAAACATCAAACATTAACAGGTTTTTGTGTCTCCTTGAATTTGAATAAAAAAGGTATCGTCTGTTTTTTAATATGGTAGACAGTTCTCATCGAAATTAAACAAGAGCTTTTTTTTAACGATATTTGTAGCTTGCTTTACGAATTGTCAAGTATGACAGAAAGATGTAATCTCTTTTTTTTTTTTTTTTTTACACAACCTTCTTCGGCAAACACTGAATATCATTTGCCTCACTAAAATCTTTTTGAGAAATGAAAAAAAAAAGACAAGTTTTGATAGGCAAGCAATCTTATCAAACATTCAGATAAAATTACATTCGCTTCCGTTCGAGTATATGCTTCAAATAAAGTTTAATTAATTTTTGTTGGCTTTTTACCGATAAACCTTCTACCCGTTATGTATATATATATATATATATATATGTGTGTGTGTGTGTGTGTGTGTGTGTGTGTGTGTGTGTGTGTGTGTGTGTGTGTATAATTTCCGCTGATATCCAAGATGGGTATCGATATTTGCCATCGATTTGAGAGAAAAGTTAGGAGAACAGCGCCTAAAAGCAATGATATCTATATATATATATATATATATATATATATAATGTGTGTGTGTGTGTTACGGAAAGTCCCGAAGACTAACGAAATGGTTTTAACAACCGGCATATTTAATTAATTTGTTTGAACATTATTTTTAATCGGTACTCGTATTTGAGTAGATATTCTGTTTTTAATCAAACAGTATATTTATATATTTATTTCTACCGACCTGATTATTTACGATAAATTCTGTTACGAAAATGTGTGTCATTCGGCAGGATTTGAAACTGTGACCCCTAACAACATAGGGGAAGCCACGAACTGATCTGGTGCATCTTAGACCGTTCGACCACGAATGATTACACTGTCTAATCGAAGTTAAATCAAGCTTTATATAACACAATTTTCGATTTTTTCAGAGTAGAGATGGTTATTTAGGGAGATGCAAAAATTGTGTTATACTTTATAATATAATTATTAGTATTTGGCTGGTGGCAACGTCTCATCACTTTACAGGTGAAATGACTTGATGTAACCGTAAGTTCTATGCTAACAGTTTCTTCTATCGCACGTTTTTTTTTGGTTTTTTTTTTTTGTTTGTTTTTTTAACTCTCTTACGGTTTGTTGATTCCCAGTCAAGTTTGATCTTCAAATATTTAAATGCACCGTCAATCGTTATCTCCTATCTTATTTTTTCTTCTTTTATGGTCTTCTCTCCTTAATAGTTTATTTTTCTCATATTTTCTAATACACAATAACTGTCATGACATGAGTTACTTTCCCTTGGTATAACCAGTTACTTCCTTGAATAAAAGAGGTCGCTTGGAATTACAGAGACCTTCCTTGTAAGCTTAACATGTCTCGTCGTTGTCTCTTGTTCTTTACTGATATATCTACGAACAAATACCATAACAGTAACCTCTTTCTTTGCTTGGGTCGAAATGATTAAAATAAAAAATAAAAAAACTATGGTCGTTAAAACAAACAATTCTGGGCACGAATCAATCAACCCTTCCCTTAATTCCTCTCTAATCATTACAAAGTAAATATTGTTACTTTTTTTTTTTTTAAATCATTTCACCCGGAGCAAGGCAGAAACGCCACTGATGTGCAGGGGGTTACGTAAATGTAAAAAGATTAATTAGAAAAGAGTGAGGAGTACAAACTAGTTAGAAAAGAACAATAGAAAGCTGAGAAAGCAGGTGCAATGACAGATACATAGGCGGAGAGAAAGTGAAGGTTATACAGGGGAGGGGAGAGAGCTAGAGTCCAGTGGTTAGTAGATGAGTATTAACTTTGCATTTAAATTTCTGGAGGTTGTAGCCGTCAGGAAAGCAAGAATACGGGAGTGAGTTCCACAGGCGGGAAGTGCGAGAGAGGACGATGCAGGAGTAGAATTGTCGTCTGCATTTGGCTAACCTGACTGTGAATGGGTAGGACCCAATTGCCAGTCTGGTTGCACGGGTAAACATCTGTTGAGGAGGCATCAGTGACTTAAGCTCATCCGAACAGAAGCCATGAAAGTATTTATAGAAGAGACAGAGGGAGGCCACATTTCGACGATGGGAAAGTGGCTGCAGTCGAGTCGCCAGATCAGTACCTATCACATTACAGACTCTCCTTTGGAGCTTGTCAAGAACACTGAGGAGAACGGCAGGGGCACCTGACCATAAATGGCGGCAGTACTCCATGCACGGACGGATGGTTGACTTGTATATATGCAGGATGGATTCAGGTGGAAAAAACATCCTGGATCGACATAGTGACCCAATCTTCTTAGCAGTAGATTTTGCTATGGATTCAATATAGTGGTTCCATTTGAGGTCTGAGGACAGGGTAAGTCCGAGGAGGCGTAGTGTATTACTCTCCGGGAGAATCATCTGGTCCATGCTTATGGGAGGCAGAAGAGGTTGCCTGTAATGGTTGACAGACAACAGCTTGGTCTTAGAGGAATTGAAGTTGACAAGCCACTTCTTGCTCCAGTTCACCACAGAGTGTAGATCCCGCTCAAGGTCAGCAGCGAGATTATGTCTGTCCGCCACGACAGGTTTCTTACTGGAGCGGGAGTATATTGTAGTGTCATCTGCGTAGATGCCTACTTGGGACTTGATCTCATCTAAGACGTACGTTTTCTCGAGAGAATACAAGAACTATTATGATCAAAATTGAATAGAGGCACACTAGTTGACTTCCAGAACTATTCCGAATTATTGTGCTGTACCAACAGCGGTTACCTTATAATTGTGATATACTAAGTGTAACTTAGAAGTGGTACAAGGCGAAAGTATGGAGCATCCAGCGAGAATCGACCTTACTACTCACTTGTAATTAATCAGTAGATGGGTTTGCCTATCGTCCGACCCACACTCCTCCTTAAGAGTAAATAGTTATATAGGTTTAGCCCATGTTTCCTTTTTAGAATTGCGTTTCTGGCTTTTTCTAAAGTCATCTAAGGAACGCTTATGCTTACGGTCATATCACGTTGAATACACCGGTTCTCGTTCGATCACCGAAGTTAAACAACGTTGAGCCTGATCAGTGACCACTTGGGAATACGAGATGTTGTAAGCGTTTATTGACGGATGTGCGTTGTGGTGCAGTGGAATATATGGCCGGGAATACCCACAATAAAATGACCATGTGTCACATCCAGCCTTGCGTGGGAATGCTAGTAAATACAGTTGTGGTGCAGTGGATATCGGCTGAGAAAAAAAATCAGTGACCCGATTTCGAATTCCAGTTGAATGCCCTGCATTCATTTACGCGCTGGTACCCTTGGGAAAGGTATTAATCCGTCCCTTCCCTCCAGTTATGGGTTAAATAACAGGGTAGGACTTTGGACTCTGCCCTTAAACAAATCCCAATTAAACTGTCTCCATCGGGGAGGAAGCTGGCTCCAACCCAACTAGGGTGAATGCGGCTTGCATCTAAAGAAAAAATGGGGCACTGAAATCCAAACGTAGCGAAAGGGGCATTCTAAAAGCTAAGCATAGTTGTTGAGAAAGATTCAGAGATTTATTAGGTTGTCCCAAAAGTTCGTAAACACTTGCAAAAAATTGAAATTTTACTCGCAAAAGCAACAAAAATTATTGCTCAAAATAAAGACCATCATTTTCCAAGACTTTCTGCCATAGATCTGCAAGTTTTCGGATTTGGTCAAAATACCATTCAACAGGGATGTGCGTTGTGGTGCATTGGATATCGGCTCGGAACGAGAAATCGGGGAGCCGAGTTCGAATTCCAGTTGAATTCATTGCCTTCACTTACTCGCAAATACCCTTGGGAAAGGTATTAATCCGTCTCTTCCCTCCAGTTATGGGTTAAATAACAGGACAGATTGGGTTCTACAGTCTTGGCTGGCAACCAGTCTACAGCAGAAAGCAATGGCAACCTACTGCGGGTTAATATTCTGCCCAGTCAGTCATGTCTCTTTCGAGACATGATCGCTCAAGTGTGTATCATGTATGGCACTTAACTGACTGACTGACCATTCAGCCAGCTTCGAATCAAAGAATTCTTAACACGCTTCCTCGACTTCATCAAACGAGTCGAATCGGCGGCCCTTCAGAAAGTGTTGCATTGAGCGGAAAAGGCCGTAATCTGATGGAGCACAGTCAGGACTGTAGGCTGGATGTGGCAGAACCTCAACGCCGTCCAGCTCTTCAAACTTGTCTTTGGTCTTCCTGGCGGTGTGTGGCTTGGCATTGTCCTGCTGCATCAAAGCGCGCTTTCGCTTGATCAGAGCCGAGTACTTTTGCTTCAACTTTTCGTAGACCAGCTCAAGTTGTTCACAGTAAAGTTCGGCACTGATGGCATGACCATTCAGAACCAACTCAAAATGCACGATTCCTTCAAAGTTCCGCCAAACGCACAACATGACTTTCTTGCTGAATCGATCTTTTTTTTGAAACAGACAGTGTCTCTTACCCTTTCTGAACCCATCGCTTGTCTCGATTGTGCTGAACCAGATAGACCCATTTTGGTGTCAGCCATAAATATAGGCGAAGGCGAGGACGCAGAGAGGTCTACTACCACTAGAGGTCTACTTCCATAGGTCTACTGCTAGAGGTCTACGACTACAGAATACGCCTACGTCTCAGGATACTGCATACGACAAGTACCGTCCATTACATCTACATACTAGATTGTCATACCCGGTTACATTTGCCTAAACCGCTTAACTACCTTGAATGATATATATATATATATATATATATATATATATATATATCCTTTTCCAGATTCTGACCCTTTCGTTCTTCCTTCCTATTTAATCTTTTTATTCTTCCATTGCAACTTATTTCGTTTTCTTTTTATTCCTATTTATTCTCTTATTCTTTCATTCCTATTTAATTTTTTATTCTAACATTTTTTTAATTCTTTCATTCCTATTTTCTCTGTCTTTTACTTCGACTTATTCTTTCATTTTTCTATTGTTTATTCTTTCATTCATTCATTCCTATTTATTATGTCATTCTTTCATTCCTATTTAATTTTCTTATTCTTTCATTCTGACATTTTTTTAATTCTTTCATTCCTATTTCTTTTACTTCTACTTATTCTTTCGTTTTTCCATTGTTTATTCTTTCATTCATTCATTCCTATTTATTATGTCATTCTTTCATTCCTATTTAATTTTCTTATTCTTTCATTCTGACATTTTTTAATTCTTTCATTCCTATTTCTTTTACTTCTACTTATTCTTTCGTTTTTCCATTGTTTATTCTTTCATTCATTCATTCCTATTTATTATGTCATTCTTTCATTCCTATTTAATTTTCTTATTCTTTCATTCTGACATTTTTTAATTCTTTCATTCCTATTTCTTTTACTTCTACTTATTCTTTCGTTTTTCCATTGTTTATTCTTTCATTCATTCATTCCTATTTATTATGTCATTCTTTCATTCCTATTTAATTTTCTTATTCTTTCATTCTGACATTTTTTAATTCTTTCATTCCTATTTCTTTTACTTCTACTTATTCTTTCGTTTTTCCATTGTTTATTCTTTCATTCATTCATTCCTATTTATTATGTCATTCTTTCATTCCTATTTAATTTTCTTATTCTTTAATTCTGACATTTTTTAATTCTTTCATTCCTATTTCTTTTACTTCTACTTATTCTTTCGTTTTTCCATTGTTTATTCTTTCATTCATTCATTCCTGTTTATTCTGTCATTCTTTCATTCCGCTTTATTCTAATAAATAATTAGTAATCAGATACTCATTATTTATGTATCATTTTACGTTTTGCAGAGCAAGGGCGGAAAGTATGAAGATATTCCGAAAAATGAATGTTCCAGGACCCACTCCAAACTTTCTTTTCGGAAATCTGCTCGGTTTTGCTAAAAAGGTAAGTAAAATAACACTTAGTTCTCTTTTGGGGGAATATGCTAGAATAAAACCCATCTATATACGACGGGAAACTCATATAGGGATACTTCTGTCTTTAGGCAGATTATCCGTGTACTCTGTCCAAAATTCAAGGCTCTGCGTCTAGGATCAAAGTGTAGTATCTGTTCTCCGGTACTCACTTACTGCTTGCCGGCCTTAATACAATGACCAGCTTTTGATCGGCTTTGACAAGCTATGACCAGCAAAGACCAGTTTTGCACCCAGTTATCGCATAAGCGAGGGGGGTGGATACCAATGGGCTGAGCGTACGCGCTCAGGTTCCCCCCGTTAAAAACTGACCTTGTGTCACAACTCGCTCTAGTGGGGAAGTAGGCTAAATATCAAGTGTAGTATCTGTTCTCAGATCCTCACTACCTGCTCGCTGTCCGGAAAGTAATGACCAGCTAAGACTAGCTTTTGACCAGCTTTGACAAGCAATGCCCAGCTAAGCCCGGATTTGTACCCAGTTAACGCGTAAGCGGTGGCTGGGTAATCTTTGACCAATGGTCTGAGCGTATGCGCTCAGGTTCACCCCGTTAAAAACTGATCTTGTGTCACAACTCGCTCTAGTGGAGGAGTAGGCTAAATATCAAGTGTAGTATCTGTTCTCAGATCCTCACTACTTGCTCGCTGTCCGGAAAGTAATGACCAGCTAAGACTAGCTTTTGACCAGCTTTGACAAGCAATGCCCAGCTAAGCCCGGATTTGTACCCAGTTAACGCGTAAGCGGTGGCTGGGTAATCTTTGACCAATGGTCTGAGCGTATGCGCTCAGGTTCACCCCGTTAAAAACTGACCTTGTGTCACAACTCGCTCTAGTGGAGGAGTAGGCTAAATATCAAGTGTAGTATCTGTTCTCAGATCCTCACTACTTGCTCGCTGTCCGGAAAGTAATGACCAGCTAAGACTAGCTTTTGACCAGCTTTGACAAGCAATGCCCAGCTAAGCCCGGATTTGTACCCAGTTAACGCGTAAGCGGTGGCTGGGTAATCTTTGACCAATGGTCTGAGCGTATGCGCTCAGGTTCCCCACGTTAAAAACTGACCTTGTGTCACAACTCGCTCTAGTGGGGGAGTAGGGTAAACCCCGGATCAAAGTGTAGTATTTGTACGCTACTTCTAAAATCTGCTTATCTCTGGCCCCTAGTCTGGTATCTCAAACAAGCAGCCAGAAGACAGTATGCCGCCTCATGTTTTGTGACTAAAATTTTTTCTGAATTTTTAAAAAGTTTTTGTAAATTTATCCCACGTGGCTTCCATACTTCCATTTTAAGGTCAACAAGGTTTGTTCTAGTTCCTCTCCAGGAAAGAGAAGAAAACTAACCGACCCCCCCCCATTACCTCGATTTCTTTATCAGCTACCTGACGAGTGGGTACAAATGTACTGTGCGACAAAGTCACGGCCTTTTTTTATAAGAATAAATAAATTGGATTAGGGAACGCTTGGGCCCTTCGACGTGCTGTAATACCTAGCAAGGTTGTCTATTACAACTAAGTAGTGAGTTCGATCCTCACAAGGTGCTCAAACACATTCAGCTTTGTGTCTCATCTAAGCTATGCTTAGACAAAACATTTTAGGGGGCATTTCGACGTGGTGCAATGATTAGCAAGCTTTTCTTGCCAGAGCAATTAAGACTGAGTAGACAAACTATCGCCCGGTTCACACTCCACCCACGTCTATTGAACAGGTGAAGAGGCTCATCCCTTGTTCCCTGTTTAGAATGTGGTTTCCGGCTTTCTCTTTTCCAATCTTTTCACTCTTTTCTTTTTTTTCTTTTTTTCAATTGGTGTAGATAGACTAAACTATCGCCCGGTTCACACTCCACCCTCGTCTATTGAACAGGTGAAGAGGCTCATCCCTTGTTCCCTGTTTAGGATGTGGTTTCCGGTTTTCTCTTTTTCAATCTTTTCACTCTTACGTAGCCCCCTGCCCATCAGTGGCGTTACCGCCTTGCTCGGGGTGATATGATTTTTTTAAAAAAGTAGTGAGTTCAATCCTCAAACGGGGCGCTATACTTTCGGCCTTGTGCCACCTTTAAGCAATGCTTAGAAAATTACCATATCAATTACTACTGAGTTGTGAGTTTGGTCCTCAGTGGGTGTTCCACGTGTATTTTTCCTGCAGGCTGAGGTCGTTCACCAGTCTATCGCATTGTAGTATGGGTGCTGCCATGGGCTTCTTCAATCTCCGAAGCTTCATCCTTAGTTTACATATAACAGGAAGGTGGTTGCTTCCACAGTCGGCACTTGGATAAGTTTTACAATGTACAAATGCATTCCTGAATCTCCTGTTTATAGTTACATAGTCTATATAGTTTTTTCGTCTCACCTCCTGGGCTCCTCCAGGTCCATAATCGTCTTAGGCGTTCTTGAAACCAGATGTTGGTTATTACCTGATCATTCTCCGTGCAACATTGAACCAATTTTCCTACACGGTCATTACGGTTTACTAATCCGAAGTTGCCAACTGTTACACCTTCCCTCTCCTTGTCTACTTTGGCATTTAGGTCTCCCATGATAATTCTAATTTCTTGTGTTTTACACTGAGCTTCGGCGTTGTCTTGTGTGGAAGTAGAAATACTCTATTTCCTTCTCAGTGCTTTGCGTTGTCGGTGCATAAACTACTATAACCGCTATCTTACTAAAGATTATTTTATGACTATTGATGCGATATCTATGGGTTCACCTAACGTTCCAACATTAGATAAAATCAACCGTAATGCTTGAGAAATTGTTATTAGTCGTACAATAAAGGTTTATTTTTTTTACTACGTAGTTTGCTGATACGTTTACTATAGATTCATAAAACACTGCAACATTAAATAAAAAGTAATAATATTTAAGAAAATGTTCCTTTCTTATAACCATTAATTTTCTTAATGGAATTGTATGAGTTCCCCAATCGGACCAACATTAAATAAAAACAATACGTAAGAAATTGTTATTAAAACATAAAACCAACAAGATAACATTAAGCTGACCGTAATAAAAGTGTCCAGACATCCAACAACACACAACCGACATTTAATTACATTATAAAACAAACATCACTGCAAGGAAAATTAAACATTTTATTGTCACTAAATATCTATGAAAATAAGATATAAATGATAGTTTAGAATATTGTTGTCACATCTGGTCAGGTGCCCCTGCTGTTCATCTCAGTTTTCCCGACAGGCTCCAAAGGATAATCTGTAATGTAATTGAGCCTTGGCGTTGTCCAGTGTGGATTAGGAAGATTCTGTTTCCTCCTCAGTGCTTTGCGTTGTCGGTGCATACACTACTACAGCCACTATGTTGAAGAACTTTCCTTTCAGTTTGACAACGAGAACTCTTTCAGATAACTGGCAGTATCCCAGAAAACAATTCTTCATGTATCGGTCCATTCAGTCAGACAGTTAGGTGCCATACGTGAAACACGCTTTGGCGATCAAGTCTCGAAAGAGACATGACTGACTGGGCAGGAGATTATCCCTCAGTAGGTTTCCATTGCTTTCTGCGGTAGACTGGATGCCAGCCAAGGCTATAGAACCCAATATGTTCTATTATTTAACCCATAACTGGAAGGAAGAGACGGATTAATACCTTTCCCAACGGTATTTGCGAGTAAGTGAATGCAATGAATTCAACTGGAATTCGAACTCGGTTCCCTGATTTCTTGTTCCGAGTCGATATCCACTGCACCACAACGCACATCCGCAGTCAATTATCAAGCCGAAATTCCTTTTTATTATTTTTACCGCCTGCGTATCTGATCCTGTGGGTTACACTGACTAAATCTCCGTTGCTTGGCTACCTTGTTTCGCATATTCCTAGAATGTTGATATTCAATATGCTCATCTCCTATTTGATATTTTCTAGCTTTCCACAGTTTTCCAGCGTTCTGACGTTCCACGTCCTTAGAGTAATTTTTTCGTTTGGTGCTAACAGTCGCAGGATAACGGTCCTGTGTCACCTGTTGTTCATGTCGTTTCTTTCCGGGGGTGGGATCATCTCCGAGTAACAGTGTTCCTTTACACCGTTGGCGCAAACAATCGCTGGATGACAGTCAGATGACAGTTGTTGTCCACGTTAGTCCTTACCAGACGAGGAGTTAATTCCTTTGGATTTATCCCTCTTCACGCCGTTGGGTTTCATATATTGATTTTTCAAGACCATGATTGTTGCCATCTCCACGGTGATTTATCGAGACACCGCCTCTAGTTAGCTGGTTGTTGACTCTTTGAGAGTTCTTTTTGTTGGTCTTATTTTTCGTCCTACCGGGTTGCTAACATTCCACCTCACTCACTAGACCATGGAGTGGGGTTGCCGGTTTGGTCACCGACAGTCTGACATTGGATTGGTTGTAACACCACAAATACATAATGAAAAAAAAATTGTATACCTACCTGTGTCGATCGAGAGGGTGATTGGGTTAGACTCTCTAGCTGTACAAGATAGATCTATGGAGCCGTATTAGTAGGACGGTGTGGAACGAGAGAATGTGACTGAGTTATGTCTCAATATAAATCCGAATAGACACTTTTACACAGAAAATCCAGATTCAAATTTGAATATTTATCTACTGAGTAAAGTTTGGTTTGGTTGTTTTGTTTTTATGGCAAATCAACCTCGGCGGGTTATTTATTGCCAACTAAATTTTCTTTATTTATTGCTGGTAATAACTTTTTCTTTCAACAATTTATTGTTTTTTATATAAGCTTTGTGTCTAGTAATACTTTTTTCTTTTCGAGTATGAAGATTCATTGGGATTTGTTTTTAATACTTTTTTCTTTTCGAGTATGAAGATTCATTGGTATTTGTTTTTAAGGGCAGGGTCCCCAAGTTCTACGCTGTTATTTAACCCATAACTGGAGGGAAGGGACGGATTAATACCTTTCCCAAGGGTACCAGTGCTTAAGTGAATACAGGATATTCAACTGGAATTCGGCTCACCGATTTCTCTTTCCGAGCCGATATCCACTGCACCACAACACACATCCGTCACTAAACGCTTACAGCACCTGGTATTCCCAAGCGGTCACCCATCTAAGTACTGACCAGGGTCAACGTTGCTTAACTTCGGTCATCGAGCGAGAACCAGTGTATTCAACGTGATAGGCTGTAAGCCTACTGAGTAAATTAGTAAAGGAGGCATTTCATATATATATATATATATATATATATATATATATATATATATATATATATATATATATATATAGTTAGTTAGTTAGTTAGTTTCCTTCATCGGCTCACAACTGAATTATCTAATAGGGAGCGTATAAGCAATATATATATATATATAGAGAGAGAGAGAGACAGAGAATAAATCTAAGTAAGAGCCAACAAACCTACCTAGGTTTCACCCTACGGCTCGTCAGGGTAAGGTGGCTACCTTACCCTGATGAGCCCAAGGGTGGAACCTAGGTAGGCTTGTTAGCTCTTACTTAGATTTATTCTTTCTTTGTTGCTCTACCAGCGTATTGAGCACTTTAGTGCTAGGGTTTCGTCTTTTTTTTTTCTTTCCTACGAGTATTCGACGTATGCTCATGTACTTCGTTTGTTTCTTTTTTTACTTCCCCTTTTTTCCCCCTCCGAGTTCGTTCTCGGTGGGTTTTTTAAGACGAACTAAAATATAGTATAACAATTATTAGTATTAGCATTATCATTTTTGTTACTATTACTACTACTACTATTATTATTATTATTATTATTAATATATAGAGAGAGAAAAAGAGTAGAGAGCTTCTTTTTTTTTTTAATCATTTCACCCCGAGCAAGGCGGAAACGCCACTGATGTGCAGGGGGCTACATAAATGTAAAAAGATTAATTAGAAAAGCGTGAAGAGTACAAACTAGTTAGAAAGGAACAATAGAAAGCTGAGAAAGCAGGTGCGATGACAGATACATAGGTGGAGAGAAAGGGAAGGTTATACAGGGGAGGGGAGAGAGCTAGAGTCCAGTGGTTAGTAGATGAGTATTGACTTTGCATTTAAATTTCTGGAGGTTGTAGCCGTCAGGAAAGCAAGAATACGGGAGCGAGTTCCACAGGCGGGAAGTGCGAGAGAAGAAACTGCAGGAGTAGAATTGTCGTCTGCATTTGGCTAACCTGACTGTGAATGGGTGGGACCCAGTTGCCAGTCTGGTTGCACGGGTAAACACCTGTTGAGGAGGCATCAGTGACTTAACTCATCCGAACAGAAGCCATGAAAGTATTTATAGAAGAGACAGAGGGAGGCCACATTTCGACGATGGGAAAGTGGCTGCAGTCGAGTCGCCAGATCAGTACCTATCACATTACAGACTCTCCTTTAGAGCTTGTCAAGAACACTGAGGAGAACGGTAGGGGCACCTGACCATAAATGGCGGCAGTACTCCATGCACGGACGGATGGTTGACTTGTATATATGCAGGATGGATTCAGGTGGAAAAAACATCCTGGATCGACATAGTAACCCAATCTTCTTAGCAGTAGATTTTGCTATGGATTCAATATAGTGGTTCCATTTGAGGTCTGAGGACAGGGTAAGTCCGAGGAGGCGTAGTGTATTACTCTCCGGGAGAATCATCTGGTCCATGCTTATGGGAGGCAGAAGAGGTTGCCTAACGTTCATACCATAAAGACAGAGATTCATTAAAAAGGCCTACCAGAAACCCTAACCCTAACCCTACCAGAAACGCAGTGAATCCAGCTTCAAATTTGAATATTTATCTACTGAGTAAAATAAATTTAAATTAAACTTTAAAATAGGTACCGCCACTCATTTTCGATACCTAAATTTTAAATTGAATTTTTTTAAATATAAAAGTTTCCTTGAAGGTTTAATTATAGTTTTAATTGAAAGCTAAATGATTAAATTTACTATTTCCAGTAATCAAAATACTCTGTAGTGTATTTCAAAGAGAAATTATATTGATTAGAATCTAAAATTTTAATCTTTTGGCCATTTTTGAGCGATTGACACATCTGTAAACAAAATTTAATTCTCACGTTTAAAAATCCTGCAAAAATAAAATATACTTCTGGGACACGTCATTTTTTAAAAATTAGCAAATTTGAAGTTAAATTAATTTGATTTGAAACAAATATCACTTGTTTATGGCATGAAATTTAGATTAAAAGTATTTCTTAATCACGGATCTCTGATCTTCCTGACTTTTGAAGTAAGTGATGACAGCTAATTATCAATCAGTTTACACATCTGGAAGTGTGGTTGACCAGAATTGATATAACCCAAGTGAACGTTTCTTAAGGAGAACAAATTTTAATGCTAAATGATTTGTATTAAGCTTTTCAATCTTCGATTTGTATATATAATCTTTACTTAATAAATTAATAATCGAAGACACCGAGTGACTGGAAGAAATTTAAAAGATTTTTTAAATTTTATAAATCTTTATAATTATAATTAACAAAAAAAAATGAAAACAATTCTTATAAAAATTCATTATTCATGGAATTTATTTTCTTCAGAATGATATCTTTAATATATATTATTTATAAAATCAATTAAAAGTTTATCCAAATTAAAAATGGCGTAGTTTTAATGCATGTTTTATTTTACTATTCGGAGCAGATTTTTTGAAAGGTGGCTCTAAAGAAAGAAAATTATATGATTTACATTCCCCAAAAGAATCTTGCATTTAACCAATAAAACAAAATTTGGGATTAGTATTGACTTTCTAGATATTTCATGAAATTAATTAGAGAGGGAAAACAAATAGAAAAAATATATATATTTACTAAGATTTTCTAAAAAATAATAATTGCATAAAATTGCATAAAAACTTACATTCCTTTGTGAATAAATCCTGAAAGTTTCATTGAAATCGGACAATTATTCGATTTTTACAAGAATTTCCAAATTAATGTGTATTTCAACGCCAAAAAAATGAATTGCGTAATATTACTTTTGCCATAGTAACGATCTCATTGGGTGAATCACCGACGGAAAAAAAAGTAGCCAAAATTTTGAACGTGTTAGAAATGATTTTTAAAAAAATTAAAAATAACGAGACCAAACTTTGATCTTTTCTCTTTATAATAACATAAATATTTTGATGATAGTTGAATACTGCTGCCATATCTGGTCGGGTGCCCCTGCTATTCTCCTCGGGCTTCTCGATAAGGTACAGAGGAGGGTCTGTAATGTGATAGATACCGACTTGGCAGACCGCCTGCAGTCTCTCTCCCACAGGCGTGACGTGGCTTCCCTGTGTCTCTTCTATAAATACTTTCACGGCTTCTGCTCCGATGAATTTAGATCACTGGTGCCCCCTAGATACGAATTTGCACGAGATACTAGATTACCAACTAGATCCCATCCTTTTACAGTGAAACCGATAAAATGCAACCGCAACTTCTACTCCAACAGTTTCTTTCCTCGCACTTCCCGACTGTGGAATTCCCTTCCACATGATTGCTTCCCCGACGGCTACAATCTCCAGGAGTTTAAATGTAAGGTCAATAGACACCTCCTAACACACTAACTTGCTCCCATTCTATCAAACACTCTTCCCATCTGCCCAACCCTCATCCTCGCTATCTATCCTTACCCATCTATCACCCCCTTCTGACATTCCCTAGGTCTAACCACTCCTTCTCTTTACCTTCCCCTCTGTAGCCTCATGCGCAATAGTGGCAGTGGAATGCCTTGCTTGGGGTGAAATGATTAAAAAAAAAATAAAACTGTGCTGTTTTTGGCGAATGAGTAGAGATACTCACTTTAAAATTGGCAAAGGAGTCATTCACTTTTCTTTTTCTTTTTTTCTTCTTTTTTTTTTTTTTTTTTTGTTTGTTTTTCCATTTAGTTTCCTTCATCGGCCCGAAACGGGATTAACTTATGTCCGTTGTGGCGCAGTGGATATCGGCTCGGAACGAGAAATCGTGTCCGAATTCCAGTTGAATTCCTTGCATTCACTTACGCGCAAATACTTTTGGGAAAGATATTAATCCGTCTCTTTCCTCCAGCTATGGGTTAAATGACAGGACAGATTGGGTTCTTTAGCCTTGTTTGGCAACCAATCTTCCGCAGAAAGTAATGGCAACCTACTCTGAGAAAGAATGTGCGTTGTGGTGCAGTGGATATCGGCTCGGAACGAGAAATCGGGAAACCGAGTTCGAATTCCAGTTGAATTCCTTGCATTCACTTACGCGCAAATACCCTTGGGAAAGGTATTAATCTGTCTCTTCTCTCCAATTATGGGTTAAATAATACAACAGATTGGGTTCTATAGCCTTGGCTGGCAACCAGTCAACCACAGAAAGCAATGGCAACCTACTGCGGGATAATCTTCTGCCCAGTCAGTCATGTCTCTTCTGAGACATGATCGCCCAAAGCGTGTATCACGTATGGCACTTAACTGACTGACGTTGTGGCGCAGTGGATATTGGCTCGGAACGAGAAATCGTGTTTGAATTCCAGTTGAATTCATTGCATTCATTTACGCGCAAATACTTTTGGGAAAGATATTAATATGTCTCTTCCCTCCAGCTATGGGTTAAATGACAGGACAGATTGGATTCTATACCCTTGGTTGGTAACCAGTCTTCCGCAGAAAGTAATGGCAACCTACCGTGGGAAAATCTTCTGCCTAGTCAGTCATGAATGCCCAAGCATGTACCACGTATGACACTAAATTGACATATATTAACGAGAGAGGGAGAAAAATACTGAGAGAGTGACGCAAAGAGACAGAATAGAGAAAGAGCAGCAGAAAGAACCTATTCCCTAGAATTTCAAAGAAAAATGTTTAGCCATTGTGGTGTCAATTAGGTTGTCCCAAAAGTTTGTAAACACTTGCAAAAATTTGAAATTTTACTCGCAAAAACAACAAAAATTATTGCTCAAAATAAAGACCATCATTTTCCAAGACTTTCTGCCATCGATCTGCAAGCTTTCGGATCTGGTCAAAGTATCATTCAGCCGGTTTCGAATCAAAGAATTCTTGACACGCTTCCTCGAATCGGCGGTCCTTCAGAAAATGTTGCATTGAGCCGAAAAGGCCGTAATCTGATGGAGCTCAGTCAGGACTGTAGGCTGGATGTGGCAGAACCTCAACGCCGTTCAGCTCTTCAAACTTGTCTTTGGTCTTCCTGGCGGTGTGTGGCTTGGCATTGTTCTGCTGCATCAAAGTGCGTTTTCGGTTGATCAGTGCCGGGTACTTTTGCTTCAACTTTTCGTAGACCCGCTCAAATTGCTGACAGTAAAGTTCGGCACTCATGGCACGACCATTCGGAACCAACTCAAAATGCACAATTCCTTCAAAGTTCCACCAAACGCACAACATGACCTTCTTGCCGAATCGATCTTGTTTTGGAACCGACGGTGTCTCTTTCCTTTTCTGAACCCATCGATTGTCTCGATTGTGCTGGATTAGATAGACCCATTTCGCAAGTGTTTACGAACTTTTGGGACAACCTAATAAATAAATACAGGATGTCCATAAAGTTCGTATGCACTTTAAAAATTTAGAACTTTATTTGTATTTGCGATAAAAATATTTTGTAAAAAGGATTAGAAAGAAGTAAATCTATATTTTTTTAAGGTTTTATTGAAATTTTATGTAAGTTTCCACCATCATTAGCAATACAATGGGTAATACGATTTTGCAGGTCACGGAAAACATTTGCCAACTGATTTACAGTAATGCCTGAAATCACATTAGTTATTTTAGCTTTTAAATCTTCTAATGAACGAGGTTTCGTTGCAGACACAATTGTTTTCACATGAAAAACAAAAATCTGGCGAATGAGGAGGCCAATAACCCTAACCCTAACCCTTCCGATCCATTTGTTAGGAAATTCCTGTTTTTGAAACTGTCTTGTGGTACAATGGATATCGCCTCGGAACGAGAAACCGGGGAGCCGAGTTCGAATTCCAGTTGAATCCATTGTATTCACTTACGTTCAAATACCCTTGGGAAAGGTATTAATCCGTCTCTTTCTTCCAGTTATGGGTTAAATAGCAGGACAGATTGGGTTCTATAGCCTTGGCTGGCAACCAGTCTACCGCAGAAAGCAATGGCAACCTACTGCGGGATAATCTGCCCAGTCAGTCATGTCTCGAAAGAGACATGATCGCCCAAGCGTGAATCACGTATGGCACTTTAACTGACTGACTAACACGCAAAGCAAAGTGACAAGGAGTTCCATCTTGTTGATTGATAACATTTTTTACAGATTATTTCTATCACAATTACAAATAAAGTTATAATTTTTTTAAAGTGGCCACGGACTTTATGAACATCCTGTATATAGGCGGAGTGGATAAAAAATAACTAATTCAAAGTGGTAATAATTTTAAAATAAACAATAAAGAAATATTTAAAATTTATAGTCTCTTATTTGATCCTAAAAAATGTTGGCCTTGCGCAAGGAACTAGTTTAAAATTTTGTTTATAAGGCGAGTTCTCGTCTAGCTTCTAAAATTTTTGGAAGCCTTTGCGGATTTTAGAAGCTTTTGCGCATACCTTAACTTGTAACCTGTTTGCATTCTGACTAAATGACTCGTCTTTCTTTTTCGAATTGTGTTGTAGTGTAAAGGGTATCGGCTTGAAAAAGAAATCAGTAGAGCCGAGTTCGAATCCCAGTTAAATTCGTTGTAATCATTTACACACAAGTCCCTCAGGAAAGGTATTAATCCATCTCTTCTTCCTCCACCTATGTGGTAAATAGCAGGATAGATTGGGTTGGCAACCAGCCTACCTCAGTTAGAAATGGCAACCTACTGTGAGAAAATCTTCTGTTTAGTCAGTCATGTCTCTTTCGAGACATGATCGTCCAAGTGTGTATCACATATTGCACTTTACTGACTGATATTGACTAATATTTTTTCTGCTAGTTTCAGGAATTTTTGGAAATTCTGTATATCGCGAGGAACTAAGTTGTCACTTGTTTTCCTTTCTAATCAATCATGCACTGTCTATTTCGTTTTCCGATTGTATTTTTCATAGTTTTATACTGACATATACATTTTTTTTCTTTCTTTGTAGCAAGCCTTTTACGACACCTACTTAGACTGGTATCATATATATGGAAAAACATTTGGGTAGGTATCTCTTCTTCATATTTTAACGTTAAACTGCATCCGGCAGCAAAACCTCCAATTAAGGGGTTGTGAGGAGCATGGAACCACCTCTTAATTGCTGTTGTTCCCAGGTCCACTCTGACCCGGAGCGGTAGCCACTTGTTAGGATCCCAGCTATGGGAAAATAGTTAACCCCTAAAGTGTGGTCAAAACACTATGAAAGTATAAAAATAATCTTTTTTAGAAATATATACACTTTTGAAAGAAAAATATTACCAATAATACATTTTTGAAGAAAAAAATTTATTACCATAACACATTTTTGTTGGAAAAAAAATTCTCAGCAAAACATTTTTGAATACGAAACTAGAAGACATTTTCAGTTTTCTAAAATAAATAAGAATAAAAACAAAATATTTTCATTAAAATCTGATTAAATCAACCTTTTCTCTGTAACCGAACATTATAAAAAAGAAATTCCTTAAACTGCCACCTTTTTGGCATTAAATAACCCACAGAGATTGATATGCCGTTAAATAAAACTCAAACTCTTCATATTTTATACAATTAACCTCTTAACTGGGATGAGCGTTGTGGTCCAGTGGATATCGACTCGGAACGAGAAATCGGAGATCCGAGTTCGAATTCCAGTTGAATTTGTTGCAATCATATACGCGCAGATGCCCTTGGGAAAGGTTATTAATTCGTCTCTTCCCTCCAGCTATGGGTCAAATAACAGGACAGATTGGGTTCTATAGCCTTGGTTTGGCAACCTACTGCGGGATAATCCTCTGCCCAGACATGATCGCCCAAAACGACTGACTGAACCTCTTAACACGGTGCGTTTTCTTGTAAAAAAAAATAACTTTTTTCTTCTTCATTTATGCCTGTTTTTGTGATTTCTTCATTCAGACACACCAATAATTCTATATAATATTCACTACCGAATCAAACACTTTATTACAATAAAGTTAATTGTAATAAAGGGTTCGGTTCAAAATTCCTACAACTTTAAAAAAGCCGGAGCGTACAATAGCCGAAACGTTGTACTAATGGCAACAAAGGTGAGGACAATAGTCCAAATAATGTAAATACTATAAATGCTACCACATCTCAGAAATATAGACAAATAGAATGATCTATTATTAAACGTCATACAAATGGCAACAAAGGTGAGGACAATAGTCCGAATAATGTAAAAACTGTAAATACTATCTCATCTCAGAAATATAGACAAATAGAATGATGTACGGTTAAACGTTGTACAAATGGCAACAAAGGTGAGGACAATAGTCCGAATAATATAAATACTGTAAGTACTATCTTAGAAATATAGACAAATAGAATTATCTATTATTAAACGTTGTACAAATGGCAATAAAGATGAGGACAATAGTCCGAATAATGTAAATACTGTAAATATCATCTCAGAAATATAAACAAATAGAATGATCTATTATTAAACGTCATAAAAATGGCAACAAAGATGAGGACAATAGTCCGAATAATGTAAATACTGTAAATACTACCTCATCTCAGAAATATAGACAAATAGAATGATCTATTATTAAACGTCATAAAAATGGCAACAAAGATGAGGACAATAGTCCGAATAATGTAAATACTGTAAATACTACCTCATCTCAGAAATATAGACAAATAGAATGATCTATTATTAAACGTTGTACAAATGGCAATAAAGATGAGGACAATAGTCCGAATAATATAAATACTGTAAATCCTACTCAACTCAGAAATATAGACAAATACTAAATGGAAGGGAGCTCCACACTCCGATCCATATTTGTTTTATATTTGAACCCTATTCAATCTATATGTGTTTCGGCTTTAAGTAAGCCACAAAGGGTTGATAAGTCGTAAAAAAAATCAATCAACTAATTATGTTTATAGTTACCTTAAGTTACTTTAAGAAAACTGAGTACATGGTCATCAGCAAAAGATACAACCCAAAATGCCAAATACAGGTGGAGAATAACAGAATCAAACAAGCACAAGAATTTAAGTACCTAGGAAGTGTTCTAACAGGAGATGGAAAGTGCGACACGGAGATCCGAAGGCGAATTGGCATGGTAAAGGACGCGTTCCAGAAGATGAGCAAAATACTAACACACAGGAAAATCTCAATAGAAACGAAGAAAAGAGTTCTATACTGCTACGTGATGTCAGTCCTTCAATACGGCTGTGAATGCTGGACAATATCATCGAAAATGAGGACAAAACTGGAAGCGGCGGAAATATGGTTCTACAGAAGGATGCTACGGGTATCGTGGACTGAGCATACAAGCAACGACGAGGTGTTAGAAAGAATGGCAACAAAAAGGAAATTGATGCTGAGCATCAGGAAGAGACAACTGAAGTTCCTGGGACATGCAATGAGGAAGGAGAGCCTGGAGAACCTGATACTGATTGGACAGATAGAAGGAAGGAGAGACAGAGGAAGGCAGCGGATAACATATTTGCAGGGCCTGATCAGGTGGATGACGGAACGGGGGTTGCCAGGAGCAACAGGAGCAAACATACTAAGAACCACAAGGGATAGGGAGACGTGGAGAGCCATGATCGCCTACGTCCTGAAGGGATAGGGCACATAGAAGAAGAAGAAAGTTACGAATACACGTATATTCATTTTGTTTCTTGTTTTTATTGTTTTTATTTTTTTTTTTTTTATTCAGCTATTTCGAAGGATTACGTCCTGTGCTGGTCACTGCTGACCTAGATGTCCTGCATCAGGTGATGGTCAAGAAATTCGACGTATTCCATGCCAGAAAGGTCAGTGAACAAGATCAAGATTGATCAATTCTTTCTACTTCATATTCGTTTATTTAATGTGATCAATGAAAGAAAGCGTTTGACACAGAAACTACTGGCTACTGGGTTCAATCCCTACAGAACGTTCAATGAAAACATCCTTCATCCAAAGTTAATTTATCCAGCAAATATATCTATATCTTTATTAAAACTATATCCTCCTGACAATATTTCAAAATGACGCCTTTTTTTTTCTAATATATTCAAACTATTTTTCTTTAAATTTCTCATTTTTTTTATTTCAAATGAAAACTTAGAATTTCTCAATATATTTCTTGAAACTTTCACTTTCGCATTCTAAAGTTATCTTCTTATAATTCTGTTTGTACCTCTTCTGGTTTCTCAGTTAGCACGACCGTTGTGCCCTGCCAATACCTCATAAATAATAGACCATTCCATTTCGGTCGCGGGAAAAGACAAAAAAAAACTATTAAAGATGCTACATTGTTTCAGTGAGAAAATGAAAGAAGGGAAGATCGAAGTGTTTAACTTGAAGCTATAGGGAGTTGGTTAATAGTTATTAATTCGGCCTTGTGTCAGACATAACCGAATTCTCTACAGCTTACAAGTTTTATCCAGAATTATCATCAGAATTATCAGGTTATTTTCGTTATCATCAGGTTTTCATCAGAAGGTTGGTAGCAGGTTGGAATGTGTGGATTGGTGTGGAATAGTGTAAGAATAAAATATATATTTTTCACTTTAAAATAGAGATTAATTAAAAGGAAAGAATAACAAAAATTCGTAGAATGTTCAGTGAGAAAGTTAAGGGTATCAAGAGTTGTAGAAAATGTTCGTAGTAGTAATTGTTGAAAGAGTATGTATGTATGTATGTATGTATGTATGTATGTATGTATGAGCGTTTGTTCAGTAGAAATGTCTTTAGATGGAAAAGAAGTAAAAGAAATCAGCACACGAGAAGAGAAGAGAAAAAGGACGAATGTCCGAGTTGACTTGAAGCATTTCTCGTTACATTTCAGCTGTGTCTCTTGCTGCTTCCATCTGACTGACTGACTGGCGCTGATCGGAGCTTTTTATTGTAATTAGGTTTTTTCGCACTGGGTCGCTAAGTTGCAGTTCGCTCCCATTGGTCATAAAATCAATTTAACATCTACTTCCGAAATCCAGTTTCGAATTTTTCTATAAGCACATGGTCAGTCTTTTTTTCTATTTTTTTTTTAATCATGTCACCGCGGACAAGGCGGTAAGGCCACTGGTGTGCAGGGGGCTACGTAAGAGTGAAAAGATTGGAAAAGAGAAAGCCGGAAACCACATCCTAAACAGGAAACAAGGGATGAGCCTCTACACCTGTTCAATAGACGTGGGTGGAGTGTGAACCGGGTGATAGTTCCGTCTATCTACTCCAATTGAAAAAATAAATAAATAAACAAAAAGGAAAAGTGAAAAGATTGGAAAAGAGAAAGTCGGAAACCACATCCTAAACAGGGAAATTTTCACACGTCATTGTGAATTTTTGTAAAAGTGAAGAAGGTTGATTTTAATTCTGAATTTTCTATCCCACAAACTTCTCCAGCCAACAACTCATAAATAATATGCTATTATTTCCTTCTGAACACATGGAATGATGGAAAAGACATAATAGAGACACGACTTAGTTTCAGTGTGAAAATAAAAGAAAAAATGTAAGTGTTTAACATCTGCCAATACCTCATGAATAATGAGCAATTTCCTTTTGAACGTGTGGAAAGACGGAAAATATATATCAGAGATGCTACTTGGTTTCAGGAAAAAAATGAAAGAATTTTATATATATATATATATATATATATATATATATATATATATATATATATACAGTAAGGTTCACCCTGTACAAGGTCCAGGATCCACTCGAGGTAGAAGGGTTACATTAGTTTTTATGAATAGAAGGGGAAGATAACAGTTGACTCTAGACTTGAACAGGTCAAGATTGTAGTGATCGGGAAACATCCTCTTGTGAGTCTGTTCTATAGGGCCGTAGTTTATGGGAAGAAGCTGTTTGAGTGGGGCTTGCTCCTTACCGATAGAATACAGAGAGACTGTAGGTGATTTGCTATTATGTAAGTGTCATAGGGGCTTCTAGCCTTGAATGTTAAACCTGGTGGAACCAGGTAATGTAATTCGTCCGTGCATTTTTCATGGTAGTAGCGATAGATCAATGTGAGGCTCGCCACATCCCGTCTGTAAGAGGGAGGTCGGAGTGTGGAAAGTAATTCGTTTCCAACAAGAACTCTGTTGAGGCGATTGAAATGTTTAACGTCTCATGCTAATACCTCATACATAATGAACACGTGGGAAGACGGAAAAGACATATCAGAGACACTGTCTGATATTAAAGAAAGAATGAATGAAAGAAAGAACAAAATTAAAACAGGAAATAGTAGATTAAAGTATTTTTTTAAAATCATTTCACCCCAAGCAAGGCATTCCACTGCCACTACAGCGCATGGGGTTACATAGGGGAAGGTGGTGAGAGAGTGATTAGATATAGGAAATGTCAGAAGGAGGTACATAAGAAGAGTGTTTGAGAGAATGGATGCGAGTTAGTGTGTGAGGTGTCTATTGACCTTACATTTAAACTCCTGGAGATTGTAGCTGTCAGAGAAACAAGTATGTGGAAGGGAATTCCACAGGCGGGAAGTGCAAGAAAAGAAGGTGTTGGAGTAGAAATTACGGTTACATTTTATTGGTTTCACTGTAAAAGGGTGGGACGTAGTTGCTAATCTAGTATCTCGTGCAAATTCGTACCTAGGGGGCACCAGTGATCTAAGTTCATCGTAGCAGAAGCCGTGAAAGTATTTATAGAAGAGACACAGGGAAGCCACGTCACGCCGGTGAGAGAGTGACTGCAGAACCCCGAGGAGAATAGCAGGGGCACCCGACCAGATGTGGTAGCAGTATTCAATACACGAGCGGATGGTAGATTTATATATGTGCAGGATAGATTCAGACAGAAAAAAAATCCAGGCCCTGCACAGAGAACCGACTTTCATAGCAGCGGATTTAGCAATGGATTCGATGTAGTCATTCCACTTGAGGTCTGCTGAGAGCATGAGGCCAAACAGGCGTAGTGTTTTACTCTCTGGGAGACAAACCTGTTCCATGCTAATGGGAGGTAGGTGTGGTTGTCTATGGTGGTTAATTAATAGCAGCTTCGTTTTGGAAGAATTGAAATTTACGAGCCATTTCTTACCCCAGGTCCTTTTCAAACTCGGCAGTGAGGTTCGCTTTGTCGCCCACACCGGGTTTATGATAGAGGTGAGAGTAAACTGTGGTGTCATCGGCGTACATGCCTACTTGGGATGTTATGGCATCGGGGAGATCATTGATGTAGATCAGAAAGAGCGTAGAACCTAGGACAGAGCCTTGAGGGACACCCGCGTTTGTATGGTAGTTCTGGGAGGCATGCCCGTTTAATACCACCTTCAATGTGCAGTTAGAGAGGAATAACGTTAGTGTTATGGTGCCCTCCTACGAGGAATGAACTCTTCCTCTTGATATATATATATATATATATATATATATATATATATATATATATATAAATTACCTGCGTGACTTTTAGAGGGCGGTTGAAGAGCAGTTACGAGCAGTCAAGTACAGCAGTTAACGAGAACAGTTAACGAAAGCTATTAGTCACGTAGCGTAATAATACCTTCGGACTTATTTCTATAATACTTATTATTAACACATCCTTTGAATATCTTGTTTCATGTCATACTAATACATTGTTTTGACTAATACATTGTTTTGAACCTACCTTCTTGTTACGTGTCTTATTTCCGGCACAAACCGGTCACAACAACTTTGCGGCGAAGTTTTGTCACAACTACACAAAAAATTGGCGATGAAGATCCACAACATTTCGCTGTATGGAAAAAGGAAGGAGACAGTTTCAACTGGTACTAAAAGAATATAGATTTAACAAATATCTCAATTTTCTATTTGCTGTGACCATGTTGCTTAGAATTAGCATTTTCTTGATTTCAGACGAATTTTTTTAAATTTTCAAAAATATTTCAAGGAAATTGTCACATTCAAAGATTATAGTTTATAATTATAGTTTAGATCAGTGGTTCTCAACTGAGGGTCCATGGAAGATTATTGCCGGTCCTCAAAAAATGCAAATTAGAGGTTCACGATAATATTTTAGTGGTCCACTTTCACTTCGGAACGGTTGTTAAAACTGAGAATAACAATTTCTAAAGTAATCCACGCCATATTGAACCGCTAAACAACGAAAAAAAAACACGACTGTACAAAGAACATTAAAACTAGCAGAAATTAAGATCAAGCGATCTAAGTTAGCGTCTCGTATCCCCTACCGGATGTTTTGATTGTAAAAGTTGAATAAAAATTGAGGATATATATATATATATATATATATATGTATATATATATATATATATATAGGGTTTCTGAAAGGATTTTTCGGTTGCTGAGGTGATGTGGTGATGTGTTATCCCCCGTGGGGATTTTCACATTGAAATGGTCATTCAACATCATTGAATTAATCCTTTTTTAATTTATATATATATATATATATATATATATATATATATAAGAAGATCCAATTTGGTGAAACCTTGGTAGGTTCGTTGGCTCTCTAGGTTAGCTACATTCTAATTTATTTGCTCTACCAGTGGATTGAGCGCTTTACGTGTTAGGTTCCTCGTCTCGGGGTTGTTTTCTTTCGACTAGTACTTTGACTAATGTTCAAGTGCTTAGTTCGTTTCTCTTTTCGTTTCCATTTTTTCCCCTCCGCGTTTATACTCGGTGGGTTTTTCGAGACGTGTCCAAAGACAATATATATATATATATATATATATATATATATATATATATATATATATATATACACTCCACCCACATCTATTGAACAGGTGAAGAGACTCATCCCTTGTTTCCTGTTTAGGATACGGTTTCCGGTTTTCTCTTTCCTAATCTTCTCACTTTGTTTTTGTTTTTTTTTTCAATTGGAGTAGACAGACTAAACTATCGCCCGGTTCACACTCCACCCACATCTATTGAACAGGTGAAGAGACTCATCCCTTGTTTCCTGTTTAGGATACGGTTTCCGGTTTTCTCTTTTCTAATCTTCTTCTCACTTTGCTTTTTTTTTTCAATTGGAGTAGATAGACTAAACTATCGCCCGGTTCACACTCCACCCACATCTATTGACAGGTGAAGAGGCTCATCCCTTGTTTCCTGTTTAGGATGCGGTTTCCGGTTTTCTCTTTTCTAATCTTCTCACTCTTATGTAGCCCCCTGCACATCAGTGGCGTTACCGCCTTGCTTGGGGTGATATGATTAAAATATATATATATATATATATATATATATATATATATATATATATATATATACCTCGGCATGGTGTAATGGTTAGCAACTTCGCCTCGCTAGAATCATTATAATTGAGTTGTGAGTTTGATCCCCACTGGGTACATCCCTACTTTCGGCCGTGTGTCACGTCTAAGCTAAACTTAGAAAATTACCTTCCTCCAGGTTTGGGGGTTGAACGCAGGACTAACAATCCTACCCCATAAAAAAACAGTTACAGAAACAGCAAAAACGCTGCCATCAGAGAAGCAAACGGGTCTCGGTACGTGAAGTCACAAGTTTATTCGCTTGAAGAGAGTTAACTTTAGACTCAAAACACGTGTAGCGACACAAATACCATTATGGACATTTAATGTATCATACAAAAAGCAAGTAATAATAATAATAATAACAATAAATCTACACTTTGAACAAAAAGTTCACGGCTTCTTGCACTTTTTCTTCCATACCAGTTTCCCTCGTTGGAAACAACACCTATTTCTGTTTTTAATATATATATATATATATATGTATATATATATATATATATATATACAGTACTGTGCAAAAGTATTAGAACAAGAACTATTTCATCTTTTATGAGGCATATTGACAGAAAATAAACAATTTAATTAAAGTAATTCATTTGATTTACTCAACAAATCCTTTATCAAGAAAAAGTACTTGTTACCAAATAAATTTAACATTTGGTATAATAGCCTTTTCCTATGAAATAGTAAAATAATTACGACAATTGCGACAATAATCGCACCTAGTATATATATATATATATATATATATATATATATATAACACACAGTACTGTGCAAAAGTATTAGAACAAGAACTATTTTATCTTTTATGAGGCATATTGACAGAAAATAAACAATTTAATTAAAGTAATTTTATTTGATTTACTCAACAAAAAAATATGTGTTACAAAATAAATTTAATATTTTGTATAATAGCCTTTTGCTTTGATCACAGCCTTCATTCTGTCAGGCATTGACATCACAAGCTTCTTCAATGTATCTGATGGTATCTCCTGAGAAGCAGCTTCTATTTGTTCCCAAAGTGTGTCTTGCGAAGTAACATTAGATTTATCAATTTTTTATACAAAATATCCCATAAATGTTCAATAGGATTGAGATCAGGGGGTTGTGGGGGGCCAATTCAAATTCCGAAGCTTTCCTTCCTCTTCCTTTTTGGTTAAATATTTCTTACAAAGGTTTGGCTTATCACCCTGTATTTGAATTTCAGTGAGGTTTTTAATAAAATCACCTCTGTTCTAATACTTTTGCGCACTACCGGTAGTGTGCAAAAGTGTTAGGACAGGGGTGATTTTAAACTTTATTTTGATGCCTCATAAAAGATAAATAGTTCTTGTCCTAATACTTTTGCACACGATTTGTTTTTTCTGACGAAGTGTTGGCCGAAAGGCGCATTAAAATTCCCTCCTCCTTTTTAAATGAGATACTTTTGTATCTATCTAACAATAAAGGAAATATGATCCTTATATATATATATATATATATATATATATATATATATATATATATATATGAGAGTCAAGCAGCTTAGCTTTTAGAAGGAACGGCCAAACTAATTGCACATATCATTTAATTATAACGGCGAGGGCGTAGAAAGAGCCGAATAAAAAGAACTGCTGAATAGTATGTCAGAAGGTCCCTCAAATGACCCTCCGTAGGTTTTGAATTCAAATTTATCTTTCTCCTAGACCGTTCGCCAACCAAGGCTTTAAAACCCAGTCTGTACTGCAATTTACCCATAGCTAGAGAGAGAAGAGTGGGATTCATATCTTTTCCTTTGAATTCGAACTTGGTTCTCCGATACTGCAATTCATTACTTCACCGTGCTTCCATATTGTGTGTATTATATATATATATATATATATATAATTGCTTTAAAATAGAATCAATCAAATTTTGTTCTCTTTGCAGGTGTTCCCAGTTCAAGTTGATCCTGACAAAGACGAAGAGGTGCACATGTTTTTTGCTCGCGGTGATCGGTGGAAGCGGCTGAGAGCCATCAGTAATCCTGCTTTCACAAATGCTAAAATTCGAAAGGTCAATAAAATTACACTTACGAATTAAATAGTAATTAGGAGAAAAGGGTGTTTAATTAAATTATGCTTGTCTTATTTTAATTAAATTTGCTCATGTAACTGATTATAATCTTATAGGAATAAACATTTAACCCAAAGTACTTAGGATATAAAACACCTAGCGGTGGTGTAATATTTAACAAGCTTGTCTCGTTCGAATCGTTACAATTGAATAGTGAGTTCGATCCTCACTAGGTGTTCCTTACTTTCGGTCGTGTGTCACTTCTAAGCGACGCTTAGAAAATCACCTAACTCCAGGTTTGGGGGTTGGGCACAGGGCTAACAACCCTGCCCCATAAAAAAGCAGTTTGTTACGGAAACAGTAAAAACGCTGCCCTACACACCATTGGGTGTAACGGAAACGTTTTACTTAGGATGTGCCTTGTGGGGCAATGGATATCGGCTCGGAACGAGAAATTGAAGAGCCAAGTTCAAATTTCTAATGGAAAATTATATTAAGATTATATTTTATAATATAAATTAATGTAATATATTAACAATAAGTAATAATATTAATTTTAAAGATAAATAAAATATTAATATAAATTAATTAATATAATAATATACACGTCATTGTGAAAAGAGGTGATCTTCATTGGTGCCACATGTTTCAGCCAAAAAAATGTCTACAAGTGGCATAACTCGTTTAAAGAAGGACGGAGCTGTGTTGAGGATGAAGCCAGGCCTGGGAGGCCTACAGAAATGAGGTCTCCTGAGGTGATCGAATCAGTCAATGATCTCATTCAGTCTGACAGAAAGGTGACAGTGGATGACACTGCAATGACTTTAAGCCTATTTGTTGGGACAGCATACAAAATTGTCCATGATGACCTTGCCTACTCGAAGGTCAGCTGCCGGTGGGTACCAAAGATACCAAACGGTGCAGACCATTAATGAGCTGGGCTGGAAACTGCTCTCTCATTCCCCTTACAGCCCAGACCTTGCCTATCCAGACTTTCACCAGTTTGGTCCCTTGAAAGCGTTCCCGAGAGGCACGATGTTTGAAAGTGACGATGAAATCAAAAGTGCTGTGAGCGATTGGCTGAGACCTCAGTCCAAAGATTTTTACGCTGAGGGAATACGGAAGCTTGTGCACAGATGGGAAAAGTGTGTGATGCTGCTTGAAGACCACGTTGAAAAATTAAAAAAAGTAAGCTTCTATCTGTATTAGAAGTTTTTATACCGAAAGATTGATCTTATTTATTGAATGACCCTCGTATTTAAGTGAAATATTTTGGAAGTGACCAGATTTAAGAAATTTCTTAAGAAAAGACGAACTAAAATTCCACTAATTACATTCGGGTTACAGATGAGATCGGTTCTTTAGAGTGACGCACGACATATCCGAACCTGTCGAAACATCCTTCGAACTGATGCTCCTGGAACCTCTCCGATACTCTTCTTTAGTCGCTCAAATACTCCTTCGTTTCGAACCGAACATGGCATGCCCCTTCCTAGAAGGTCACTTATTGAAACTGTAACTTGTTTTACTTAAGAGTAAATTTGGAGAATCTCTCACACCGTAATGGCGACGATATGTTTCATTGCGTTTGAATTACACTGCTCAATAAAAAATAAATGATGTCAAAACACTAAACTTTTTTTTAGCTAATTTGAGGGTGCTTAATCTGAAAATAATCTTACTTTTTCTGGGTTAGCTACTGTTTTTGTTGTACAGAAATAACTCATTTTTGGAAAAAAAATGTTTTTTCCTTATATATGATATTGACCGATGGCAATATTTCTCAAAGTTAAAACATAGAAACATCTCAATTCGTATTTAAACCAACAAATATTGGTCTACTTATTGAGAAACTAGCAATATAGCCCGGCGTTGCTCGGGTGTAACGAAAGCTTTAAAACTAATCCATGGTCCTGGAGCTCAGACTCTTTGGACGTTGGCACGAAAGACTAAAAAGCAATAGTTGTTTCCAGTTAAACTGAAACCGTAGACTGAAAGAAAAATGAATGGATGTAAGTCAAATTTTGATTTCCTGGTATCGATATCAAATAAGTTGTTTTTGTCGTAAACTGAATTTTGAAGGCTAAATAAGTCCTCTGAGTAAATGGTATCATGGCTGAGACTAAGAACTACAATTATACCTACTTAGAGCCAAACTCGAAGCAAAAACTAAAATAAAAGGGCTGAAAAAAATACAGGCAGATAAACAGACACACAAACATTTTGCCTTTTATATATATATTATCGATTTTCTGCACTATTGTAAGAACTGCAACCTTGAAACTTCTGAATATCGTTTCTTATGTCTTTGTCTATGAGTGTATCAAATTTTATTCAAATCGGACCACTCCTTCTATAACCCGATTTTTTCGATTATCGATTAATAACTTTTTTGTTTACTAACATTTCTCTAGTTTTTTTACTTATACATTAATTTTATTCTTTATCGTAGATGTCCCACTTGGTGCACAAGACGATTGACAGCGTTATAAATCTTCTCAAAAAGAAAGCCGAGACGAATAGCGAGGTTGAAATGTATGAGTAAGTAACTCCCTGATTCGCAACATTCATTTTCTTATACTATAAGTATTTTAGAATGGAAGCGGTTATGTGTCTCCACAACTTCCTTTTCTTTATTACCTATAAACTGTCATGACTTCATAGCAAAGACAGTAAAATGGTTTCCCGATAGCTTCAATGAGGTTTTGAATCCAAAGTAGTCCTCTTCCTAGACTGGATGCCACTCAAGGTTAGAGAAACAAGATCAGTCTTCTATTTATCCATTTTTAAAATGAAGTGTCTTTTCAAAACGAAAATATAATTTATTGGTCTCATATTAATCCTCTGATATATTAGTCTTATCATATTATTTCTTTTGGGTGTGCGATATGGTGCAGTGAATATCGGCTCAGAACGAGAAATCGGGGTGCCGAGTTTGAATTCCAGTTAAGTTTGTTGCATTCACTTACGCACAAATACCCTAGGGAAAGGTACCAATCTGTCGTTTCTTTCTCCAGCTATGGGTTAAATAGTAGGACAGATCATGTCTCGAAAGAGATATGACTGACTGGGCAGAAGGTTTTCTATCCTGCTATTTAAAGCATAGCTGAAGGCAGAAGAGACAGATTGTATTAATAATTAGTGGGGGGATCAGTTTATTACTTCATAACAATAGAAAACCGATCCCCCATTTTATGTCCAGTAGAAGCTTTACTTATGTTTCCAACTATTATCTTTATTCAGTCAGTTAAGTGCCATACGTGATACACGCTTGGGCGATCATGTCTCAAAAGCGATATGACTGACTGGGCATGATCTTCCCGCAGTAGGTTTCCATAGCTTTCTGTGATAGACAGGTTGTCAATATGTTAATTTAATAATGGAAAATTAAAAAAAAAAAAAACGAGAACCTGTTAATCATTCTATGACATTTGCCCCAGTACCTGAATGAAAAGCTGCATATTATAAAATTTTCTAAAAATAAATTATTACTAAACCATAGAAATGAATTAACTGTATTATGAAAACATCGTGAATATTTCTCTTTAGAAGTTAATTAATTATAAGGTCCATATACAACTTATACTCTAATATTACATAACTATTATTTTACTAAAAATAATAGTTATGTAATATTAATATTAATAACCCACATAATACTTACTTGTTTTTCCTAACTCCAATATAGCTTAGTATATCATAGTTACTTAATTAAATTTTAACTTAACCAATAAGCCTCTTTAACATAATTCTGTAGTATTAAAATTAACCTCTCCAAACTCCTAAAATCTTATCTGTTATTCAAAATGACTCTGTATACATCTGAATAATATGTGTTCCAAATATGTATCTTCCATAAACACACAACGAATGTCATTTTTCATGACATAATTCAACAACTCACGTCCCTACGACCTAAATGTTCACCTTCATAGTTCAACCTAGTTCTCACTTTTGATTGAGTAATCCAGACACACCCATAACCATATTGTTTAGCTTTCTCCACTTCCGCTCCTTACCTTTCTAAAGAGTCATGAATTCGTTTTCTATTTTCAAAAATAGATGATTTTCACCATTTACTTTAAAATGTCACCCAAAGAAGAACTACATAACTCTGAAACATGAATTTTTGTGTAGAAACAAAATGATTTATAAACCATTGTAATAAAAATATCACAATCGTAGGCATATATATTTTGGACATCCTTAGTAGAACTGTGGACCCTAAACAAATAGGCTTTTACCGAGATGATGGACTTATGTTCATCCCAAACAGTAATGATCGCTTGACTACGAAAATTCAGAAGAAAATCATTTGAGCCTTTAAGGTACTAGGATTTAAAACTGAGATTTCTTCTAACTTAAAGATTGTTAATTACCTAAACATCACCCTTAATCTAGATAATAATTCTTTCAAACGGTACCATAAAGAAAATGAAATTCCTAGCTACATCAACATAAATTCTAACCACCCTAATGTCATTGTATAACAGATACCTAGGGCTGTTAATACCAGGGGCTTACGGCCATATCACGTTGAATACACCGGTTCTCGCTCGATCACCGAAGTTAAGCAACGTTGACCCTGGTCAGTACTTAGATAGGTGACCGCTTGGGAATATCAGATGCTGTAAGCGTTTAGTGACGGATGTGCGTTGTGGTGCAGTGGATATCGGCTCGGAAAGAAAAATCGGTGAGCCGAATTCCAGTTGAATATCCTGTATTCACTTAAGCACTGGTACCCTTGGGAAAGGTATTAATCCGTCCCTTTCCTCCAGTTATAGGTTAAATAACAGCGTAGAACTTGGAGACCCTGCCCTTAAAAACAAATCCCAATGAATCTTGATACTCGAAAAGAAAAAAAAGTATTACTAGACACAAAGCTTATATAAAGAACAATAAATTGTTGAAAGAAAAAGTTATTACCAGCAATAAATAAATAAAATTTAGTTGGCAATAAATGACCCACCGAGGTTGATATGCCATAAAAACAAAACAACCAACAATCCAACTTTAGGATACTTAGCGAAAACAAAAAACTGGATGAAAAAGTTCTCCAGAGTAGCGACTATAAAGATAAATTAGCCTACTTAGCACACGCTAAGCAAATCTTAATTAACAAAGACTAAAAGCAAACGGTAAATTTTCGTTTTAGGTGCCGACGGCTTTTCCCCCCTTCAAATTTATCCAAAATAGCATCATTTCTGTACAAATGTATATGCTGAACTCAAATCAACAATTAGTTAATGAAGAAACCTACCATTTTTTATTTGTAAGTCCATGAAAAAAACGAACTATATCTCGCACTTTTTCTCTCCCGTAACTCTCACGAAGTCATGTAATTAACTGCAGAATGACGTACTGCGTAGGACAACAAATTTCGGTCGATTTTGGTCGATTTTCTTCCTTTACTGAAACTTCCGGCGATGTACTTCCCGTAATGAAAGTAATGCGCTATTGTATTTCTACGCTTATTACTTTCATTACAGGAAGTACATCTGTGCTTAGAAGAAAAGATTAGGATATTAAACTATTATAATCAAAATTTACTTCTTAACCAACGTAACCAGTTAATTAGCAAGTGTCGTCATTTGGTGTAGATTTAAGCTCCCTTAAAAAGGCTTTAACTATTCCCTTCCTTCCAATCAAATAGTTATATTTTTATCCTAATTTTTTTTTATGTCGGTTAAAATATAAATTTAGACACGTGATACTCTTAAGTTTATTCCTACTGGCTACCTTTAACCTTCCGGGAAAGTTGCTTCTCTCTACTACTAAAAAAAAAAAAAGGTGCTCCTATTCACCCTCTCCGCCTTTCTTAATCTCTTCCTAACCAACCTTCCTTACCTCTTACTAACCTTTATTTCCGGCATACTAGAATTTCTTTATTTTACATCCGACTGAGGGTGAATAATGCAGGTACAAATAACCTGTTAAAATAGCTTCCCCCAAATGTAAAATTTGAATTTACATGTGACATATATATATATATATCTATATTAGAAAATTGTTTTGATATATTACAATTTCAATGGGTAATATATATTTCACCGCACAGTGATGACAATTGCAGCTCGTCAGACCCAAATGGCACAACAGTTGAGCTTCAACATATCCCCGCCCACAAAAAAAATTTGTTAACACAGACGCTCACATGTCCATATTTAGAATAGACATTTGTAACGGCAATTTACAAAAACATTCCTCGCTCATTTAAAAAGAACCCCAAAGATAGAAAAAAAAAGAAAGAATAAGGAAAAGTAGACAACAGATCAATGGAAAGAAGAGAAAAAAGAAAAGAAAAAGAAATAAAAAGAAAACTAACAGTATACAGAAAAATGAATGTTAACTAAAGTATCGACATATCGTCTATAGCGACTCGTCTGCTTTCTTAGAAAAACATGACGTTGAAAATTTAACGTTGACATTTACTTTCGAATATAATGGGATATATTTACGGTAACAAAATAAATTGTACATCATAATTTTAATACAAATTAAAAAAATAACTACTATTAATATTTTTTTTAATTCATATTATTTTAAAAATTCAGTTAAAATAATTAAAATTATTAAAAAATAAAAATTATAATTAAATATTCGGGCATAAGTGAATGCAAGGAATACGACTGGAATTCGAAGGGATGTGCGTTGTGGTGAAGTGGATATCGACTTGGAACGACAAATCGGGGTGCCGAGTTCGAATTCCAGTTGAATTCCTTGCATTCACTTACGCACAGTTAGCCATGGGAAAGGTATTAATTCGTCTCTTCCCTCTAGTTATATAAATAGAACAGTTAAATAATAGAACAGATTGGGTTTTATAGCTTTGGTAGGCAACCAGTCTACCGCAGAAAATAATGGCAACCTATTGCGGGATAATCTTCTGCCCAGTTAGTCATGTCTCTTTCGAGACATGATCGCCCAAGCGTGTATCACGTATGGCACCTAACTGATTATTGTATCATCTGTTTTCTTCATTTTGTGAGTTACGGGATTGAGACGCAGTTATATATACCGCCATTGACATCTTTCAATCTATTTTTTTATTTCTTCGTTTTTTGTTTTTTTTGTTTTTTTGTTTTTTTTCTTTCGCAGCATCTTTCAGCGTCTAACTCTTGATTCAATGGCCAACTGTGGTTTTGGCTTTTGTACTTCGGCTATTCAAAATCCGAATGACATATTTCTCAGAAAATGTCGACAAGTTTTGGAGAACACAACAAAACCAAGTATATATTTTCTCCTCGGCTGTAAGTATATTTTGTATCTGAGAGAAAAAAATTAACTTTTTGAATTTTGTTTTTCTTTCCCCACAACTACTGAATTCTGGATATTTTTTTTAATCCTATCACCCCGAGCAAGGCGGTAATGCCACTGATGTGCAGGGGGCTACATAAGTGCAAAAAGATTAATTAGAAGAGAGTGAAGAGGAAGACGAACCAGTTAGAAAGGAGCAATAGAAAAATGAGAATGCAAGTGTGATGACAGTTTCAAAGATGGAGAGAAAGGAAAGGATATACGGGGTGAAGAAAGAACTAGAGTCAAGTGGTTAATAGATGGTTATTGACATTGCATTTAAATTCCTGGAGGTTGTAGCCGTCAGGAAAGCAAGAATATGGGAGCGAGTTCCACAGGCGGGAAGTGCGAGAGAGGAAGCTGCAGGAGTAGAATTGTCGTCTGCATTTGGCTAACCTAATTGTGAATGGGTGGGGCCCAGTTGCCAATGTGGTTGCACGAGTAAACACCTGTTGAGGAGGCACCAGAGACTTAAGTTCGTTCGAGCAGAAGCCATGAAAGTATTTATAGAACAAAGAGGGGCCACATTTCGTCGGCGGGGAAGTGGCTGTAGTCGAGCCGCCAAGTCAGTACCTATCACATTACTGATTCTCCTTTGGAGCCTGTCGAGAACACTGAGATGAACGTCAGGGGCGCCTGGCCATATATGGCAGCAGTATTCCACGCACGGATGAATGGTTGATTTGTATTTGTGACCTTGTCAGTCATTCATACTGAATGTCAGATTTGGCTTCTTTTTTTTTTTTTTTTTTCATTTTTAAATGCTGAAGGGATGCTTTGCTCTTTTTTTTTTTAAAAAAACTTTCATAATTCCCTTTAAACAGCGTAACAGAAATATGTCTGTTCTTCAATATGACAGTGAATGTTGGACAATATCATCAAAGATGAAGGAAAAACTTGAAGCAGCTGAAATGTTGTTCTACAGACGCATTCTGGATATAAAATGGGGGATCAGTTCCATATTACAATCAATATATAAACTGACCCCTCATTTTGTGGTCATAGCTGTTTTTATACATTTATATTCCTGAGATCCAAAAGCACAAGGAAGCATTCCAGAAGTTGAGCAAAGTATTCAGAAACAGGACAATTTAGCTAGAAACAAGGAAGAGAGTACTAGATTGCTATGTGATGTCAGTTCTTCAATATGGAAGTGAATGTTGGACAATATCATCAGAGATGAAGGAAAAACTTGAAGCTACTGAAATATGGTTCTACAGACGCATTCTGGATATAAAATGGGAGATCAGTTCCATATTAAAATCAATACATAAACTGACCCCTCACTTTGTGGTCACAGCAGTTTCTATACATTGATATTCCCGAGATCCAAAAGCACAAGGAAGCATTCCAGAAGTTGAGCAAAGTATTAAGAAACAAGACAATTTCGCTCGAAACAAGGAAGAGAGTACTGGATTGCAATGTGTTGTCAGTTCTTCAATATGGTAGTGAATGCTGCATAAGGAAACACTTGAAGCAGCTGAAATGTGGTTCTACAGAAGGATGCTGCAGATATCATGGATCAAGCATGTGAGCAATGATGAGGTTTTGGAAAGGATGAAAACGAAAAGGAAATTAATATTGAGCACAAGGAAGAGACAAATGAAGTTCCTGGGACATACAATGAGGAAGGGGGGATTGGAGATCCAAAGGCGAATTGGCATGGCGAAGGACGCGTTCCAGAAACTGAGTAAAGAATTAAGACACAGGAAACTTTCACTAGAAACAAAGAATACAGTACTAGATTGTTATGTGATGCCAGCCTTTCAATATGGCAGTGAATGTTGGACAATATCAACAAAGATAAAGGGAAAACTTGAACCAGCTGAAATGTGGTTCTACAGAAGGATATTGCGGATATCGCGGACCAAGCGTGTAAGCAATGACGAGGTGTTGGAAAGAATGGGAACGAAAAATAAATTAATATTGAGCATCAGGAAGAGACAGCTGAAGTTCCTGGGACATGCAATGAGGAAGAAGGGCTTGGAGAACCTGATACTAACAGGCCAGATAGAGGGGAAAAGTGACAGAGGAAAGCAACGGATAACATATTTGAAGGACCTGATCAGGTGGATGACTGAACGAGGGTTGTGTGGTGCAGAAGCAAAGAAGAGAGTACCGGATTGCTATGTGATGTCAGTTCTTCAATATGGCAGTTAATGCTAGACAATATCATCAAAGATGAAGGAAAAACTTGAAGCAATTAAAATGTTGTTCTACAGAAGGATGCTGTGGATATCATGGATTGAGCATGTGAGCAATGATGAGGTTTTGGAAAGGATGGAAACGAAAAGGAAATTAAGAGTTAGCATCAGGAAAAGACAGCTAAAGTGCCTGGGACACGCAATGAGGAAAGAGGGGTTGGAGAACCTGATACTAACAGGTCAGATAGAGGGGAAAAAGTGTCAGGGGAAAGCAGCGGATAACATATTTGAAGGGCCTGATCAGGTGGATGGCAGAACGAGGGTTGCGTGGTGTAACAGGAGAAAGCGTGCTAAGAGCCACTAGGAATAGGGAGACGTGGAAGGCCATGATTGCCTACGTCCTGAAAGGACAAGGCACATAGAAGAAGACTGTACTAGGAAATAAGAAAACAATACTTAACTGCTATGTGATATCTGCCTTCAGAAATGTGGTTCTACAGAAGGATGCCGATGTTACCGTAGACTAAATATATGCGTAACGACGGAATTTTTCTTTTTTCTATGTGCCCTGTCCCTTCAGGATGTAGGCGATCATGGCTCTCCACGTCTTCCTACTCCTTGTGGCTCTTAGTATGTTTGCTCCTGTTGCTCCTGGCAACCCCCGTTCCGTCATCCACCTGATCAGTCCCTGCAAATACGTCATCCGCTGCCTTCCTCTGTCTCTCCTTCCTTCTATCTGACCAGTCAGTATCAGGTTCTCCAGGCTTTCCTTCCTCATTGCATGTCCCAGGAACTTCAATTGTCCCTTCCTGATGCTCAGCATCAATTTCCTTTTTGTTGCCATTCTTTCTAACACCTCGTCGTTGCTTGTATGCTCAGTCCACGATATCCGTAGCATCCTTCTGTAGAACCACATTTCGGCCGCTTCCAGTTTTGTCCTCATTTTCGATGATATTGTCCAGCATTCACAGCCGTATTGAAGAACTGACATCACGTAGCAGTCTAGAACTCTTTTCTTCGTTTCTATTGAGATTTTCCTGTGTGTTAGTATTTTGCTCATCTTCTGGAACGCGTCCTTTACCATGCCAATTCACCTTCGGATCTCCGTGTCGCACTTTCCATCTCCTGTTAGAACACTTCCTAGGTACTTAAATTCTTGTACTTGTTTGATTCTGTTATCCTCCACCTGTATTTGGCATTTTGGGTTGTATCTTTTGCTGAATGACCATGCACTCAGTTTTCTTAAAGTCGAGGGACAAATTACTACAAATTTGTCCCTCGCCCGGGAAAGAACGACATGAGCAACGACGGAATTAGGGGGAAAATAAAGACAAATACAAATTAATTCCTAACATCTAGAAGAGACAGTTGTGAATTCTGCGACATATAATGAGGAAGCAGGGATTGGAAAATCTGATACACACGGGACAGATAGACGGCAAGAACAGAGAAAAACAAAGCATAACATCCTTAGTGAGCTTGAGTAGGTGGATGACTGAACAGGGTTTAAAATAAATAACAGAAAGGTAAAATTTATTAAGACCTACAAGGGACAGGAAATTGTGAAAAATTTGAATATGAATTTAAGTTAAAAGTATTGATAAGGTAAATAATTATACTTGAAAGTAACAGTATACCTGTTATGTAGAAATCACTTGATCAGCAGACCTAGCGTAGACATTAGTCCGCAGTTGATGTTGATGTTCCACACCAATTCGTATAAAAAATTAGAAAGAAAACCCTGTCAATACTGAAAGAAGCGATAACAGCTACTGCATTTAAGAAACCTGCTTTCTTGTTTTGTTTTCTTTTTTGTTTTATAATTGTTTTCAGAGAAAGATTTTATAAATTTCATTCGAAAGCAGTACTGGTTGTTGTATTGTTATATATTGTTGCTGGATATGGACAAACAACGAGGAAATCGTATATATAAAAATATAATCTTATATTTTTATTCTTTGTCGGTGATGCTTCTGTGGAGCAGAAGAGCAGCCGGAGAGAGTTCGCGCACACGAAGAGGTCGTCGGGAGTCGTTAGTTAGTCTCTATCTCTTCAACCAAAAACTCTAGACTTTATATAGTCTTAAAACTCTCACGCATTTTTGCTTTTTCGGGTTGTCGATTTGTTGACGTCATCTACGGCTGGATATATCTGTCAACCACTATTGTTCATTGTAGACCTGACCTACGGTCGGATGTACCTGTCAATTACCTCTGCCGTTCAAGGTAATATATTACGGAATACCAAATGTTTCCTTGTAGGGAACTTGCTGATATTGCCATTACCGTCTTGGGAAATATTTCCGCTTGCTTCCTTCACGGGCTTGAATTCATAAATGTCTTTCTCGTAAATGCACTGTCACCCGAAGCTAGAGAAGCCCATCTACCCTACTGTTTAACTTATAACTGAGAGAAGAAGAAAAAGGTTCATGCCTGTGGACTATAATCTGTGTTTCCTGGATTGAAGAGCAGTTTTGGGATTGTTACCGTGATGTGCGTTGTGGTACAGTGGATATCGGCTCGGAACGAGAAATCGGGGAGCCGAGTTCGAATTCCAGTTGAATTCATTGCATTCACTTACGCGCAAATACCCTTAGGAAAGGTATTAATCCGTCTCTTCCTTCCAGTTATGGGTTAAATTCAGGACAGATTGGGTTCTATAGCCTGGGCTGGCAACCAGTCTACTGCAGAAAGCAATGACAACCTACTGCGGGATAATCTTCTGCCCAGTTTTGAGACATGATCGTCCAAGCATGTATCACGTATGCCACTTAATTAACTGAATGAATATAATAGTTGAAAACATGATTAAGGCTTCTACTGGTCATAAAGTAGGGGATCGATTTTCTATTGTTATGAAGTAATAAACTGATCCCCCATTTATTACTACGTAATAATATAATACATTTCTTCTCTCTCTAGCTATGAGTTAAAAAACAGGATAGATTGAGTTCTATAGCCTTGGCTGGCAACCAATCTACCGCAGAAAGCAATGGCAACCTACTGCGGGATAATCTTCCGCCCAGTCAGTTATGTCTCTTTCGAGACATGATCGCCCAAGCGTGTTTCACGTATGGCACTTGACTGACTGACCGTGTTATCCCCAATTGTGGTATTGCTACCGGGATATCCCCCGAAAACATTGATAATGAAAATTGGCCACTTTGGAAATAAAAATGTTTATTAGTGAATTATGGTGAAAGATTCATTATAATCGCCTAACTCCCTTGCATATATTTATGAATAAAAAACAATTTCTATAAAAGTGATGGATTTTTATTTATTAATCCGACAGATTTCATTACGTAAACGTTAATTTTAGTGGATACCCATATTTAAGCAGACGCTCCGTTTATTTATTAAACAGTAGATTTATTTTCATCTACCGGCCTAAATGTCCAAGTAAACTTATTACAGAAATACACTTATTTGAGTAGACGGTCCGTTTATTTATTAAACAGTAGATTTATTTATTTTCACGTACCGGCCTAAATGTCCAAGTAAACTTATTAAAGAAATACTCGTATTTGAGTAGACGGTCCGTTTATTTATTAAACAGTAGATTTATTTATTTTCACGTACCAGCCTAAATGTCCAAGTAAACTTATTAAAGAAATACTCGTATTTGAGTAGACGGTCCGTTTATTTATTAAGCAGTAGATTTATTTATTTTCACGTACCGGCCTAAATGTCCAAGTAAACTTATTAAAGAAATACTCGTTTTTGAGTAGACGGTCCGTTTATTTATTAAACAGTAGATTTATTTATTTTCATGTACCGGCCTAAATGTCCAAGTAAACTTATTAAAGAAATACTCGTATTTGAGTAGACGGTCCGTTTATTTATTAAACAGTAGATTTATTTATTTATTTATTTATTTTCGTCTGCCAATCTTTTGGGGGCACGAATAGCGGCTCGGATCGAAAAATCAGAGAGCCTATTTCGAATTCTAGTTAGGTTTGTTGTAATCACCTACATACAAATACCCTTAGGAAATGTATGAATCCATCTCCTCACTCCATATCTATGGATAAATAGTAAGGCAGGCTGTGCTCTTCAATCTTAAGTAGCAACTAGTCTAGGATAATGACAAGTCTTAATTCAGAAACCGCTGATTGATGTGATCCTCAGAATCCCGACAGCATAGTTTCGTAGACAGACGCTCAAGGAATCAATCCGTTCACTCGTCAGGGATGTATTAACAACGGACTGTTTATATTTCTCTTTTACACTATATATATATTAAAAATTGTGTATTTAGGCAACAATCTCTCTTTTATACAGGTTTCATTGAAATTGACAGACAAGGTATTATCATTAATTTTTTTTTTTAAATTCTTCATGTGTTCCTATAATTTTTTTTTTTTTTCGGAATTCAAATTATGTAAGAATTGTCTAAAGCTTTTGTACTTTCGAGCGCTTTCAACTATACTTTTAGCCATTATCAAGAATTAATTTCGTTTTAATTATAAACAAAAAGTTCCATCCAATCTCATTTAAACAGACATCGAGATCTTCCAGGACCTGTCTGTGATATCCTCGTTGATAATACATACATAATAGCATCATCCACATTCAAAAGAAGATTAAAAATAATGGAGGAATTACTAATAAAAAAGAGAAATCCTACATTTAATAACATCAATTATGAACACGGTAACAATGTGCCTACTGTGTTCGGAACTTAACAAGTACAAGACTATATATGCATAAACTTTCCACATGTTTATTTATAAATAAAACAAAATTAATTCTTGATAATTGCCCAAAGCACTTGAAAGTACAAAAGCTTTGGAAAATTCTTATATGATTTGAGTTCCGAATAGAATAAATTATATGGATACATGAAAAATTATATAAAAAACTTAATGATAATACTTTGTCTGTCATTTTCAATGAAACATATATATATATATATATATATATATATATATATAGTTTATCGAGGCAGCAAATAATTTTCTAAATATATACTGTCAAATATAAGAGACAATTAATGTCTATTATGTTTAATCATGAGCCGTTCTAAACGTCGTATTTTGGCTTTAATTTCAGTTGAAAATAAAGACAAAAATTCTCCAACGTTTGGATAATTTTTTATTGATTTCCTTCTAAGCTTTCGGCTCACATGAGTCATCTTCAGAGAGGTTATTTAGACTGTAATACAATAACATCCACCATCACCGACGAATTTATTTTGTGTTGACATAAAACTCCGCTTGGCAACGGCAATTGTTACCAAAAATAATAAACGCAGTTCTCAAATTTGCAATGCGGTTTTATGACGTCACACCGCGTGGTAGCGCGAAATGACAACAAAGCCATGTAGTCAAATGCAATGTAATGTGTTATGTCCGGATTTAAAGGTGATTTTATTGAGTGTTGGTTGTTTAGATTTGATGTACATGGCCTCCAATATCTGAAGGTTCCTCTTACTGTGTGTATGAGTAAGGATCACCGTATTGTTTACCAAATTCTGTCTGATATTACCTACATGTTTATGTTTTTCAGAGAAATGTTGTTTAATTGTACTCTGATCAGAAAGATGACATGTAAGTCTACGGGAGAGCGTGGCTGTAGTAAAACCAATATATGTACTAGGTTTTTTATTAGTATCAGAGATGCTATCTCTGACTGGGCATGTAAATTGGTACACTACATTGGTTTTTTGCAGAGAATTTAGTTTAGTGCTTGTAGGGTTAAGCGGAGTTTTATGTCAACACAAAATAAAATCGTCGGTGATGGTGGATGTTGTATTACAGTCTAAATAACCTCTCTGAAGATGGCTCATGTGAGCCGAAAGCTTAGAACCAAATTAATAAAAAATTATCCAAATGTTGGAGAATTTTTGTCTTTATTTTCAACTGAAATTAAAGCCAAAATACGACGTTTAGAACGGCTCATGATTAAACATAATAGACATTAATTGTCTCTTATATTTGACAGTATATGTTTAGAATATATATATATATATATATATATATATATATATATATATATATATATATATATTGTCAGGGTGGCATCACCCATTCAAAGGATTGAACTCTTCCATCTACTACATATACTTCCCCTCACAAAAGATGGCGTGAGGGAGTGAGAGATCAGTAGATCAGCAGAGAGCGATAGTCAGAGATAGCTACCGTACCACCATTGCGTATCGAAATTCTAGTATTACAATCTAACCCGTATTTATTGTTTTACTAACAGAGTTCCAACCACGTATTTGTATTTTGTTGTGTTTAATATATATATATCGTTATTTCCTATTTTGGTTGTTATATTATTTCTGGCTGGACTTCTTAACCGAGTTCACGACATGTATGCATATATATATACCGCCCTGAGTATTTGAAAGATCTTATTAAAGAAAAATATCCTGGAATTTAAGGCATAAATTTCTTTAAAAAGATTTCTCCATCATTTAGGTCGGTAGACGAAAATAATTGAATATAAAGTTTAATAAATTAATGGAGTTTCTACTCAAATGGGAGTATCCTCTATAAAAAACGCTTAAGTAATAAAATAAAAATATCTGTAAGCCTTTATATATATATATAATTATACGAGAAAAAATCGCAAGATCGCCAAGACCTACCGCGGTTTCGCACAAATATATTATATATATATACATATATTATATATATATACATATATATATATATTTACATTATATATTTTATATATATATAATGTAAATATATATTTATGTATATATATAATATATTTATACATATAATTATATATATATAATTATATGTATAAATATATTATATATATTTACATTATATATATTATATATATATAATAAATAAATATATATATATATATGTATATATATAATATATTTATACATATAATTATATATATATATATATAATTATATGCATAAATATATATATATATATATATGTATATATATATGTATATATATAATATATATATACATATATATAAATGTATTTATATATAATATATTTATACATATATATATATATATATATATATATATATATATATATATATATATATATATATATATATATATTATATATATATATATGTTTTTACAGTTCTCTTTCCTAGTATGGACAAATTCCTCATTCGAGTGGCAGCTCTACGTGATCGGATCTTCGGCAACCCTGTCTTTTGGCTAGAAAAACAATTCGAGAAGATCGTGAAGCTGCGAAAGGAATGTCAAATGGTTTGTTTTGATATGTTTTCTACCTATATCATTCTATTATAAATTTTCCTAAGGTAGTTAAGATAAACGTAGTTAGTGACGGATGTGCGTTGTGGTGTAGTGGATATTGGCTCGGAAAGGGAAATCGGTGAGCCGAGTTCGAATTCCAGTTGAATAGCCCGCATTCACTTAAGCACTGGTACCCTTGGAAACGGTATTAATCCGTCCCTTCCTTCAAGTAATGGGTTAAATAACAGGGTAGGACTTGGGAACCCTGCCCTTAAAAACAAATCCCAATGAACCTTGATACTCGAAAAAGAAAAAAAGTATTACTAGACTCAAAACTTATATAAAAAATACAACAATATATTATAGAAAGGAAAAGGTATTAGCAGCAATAAATAAACAATATTTAGTTGGCAATAAATGACCCGCAGTAGTTGATTTGCCATAAAAACCAAACAACCAACCAACCTTGTAAGAGAAGAATTATTTTCTACCTTCCAAATTTTCTCTCTCAGCCGAAATGTTGCGAGTCCATCACTGCTCTGTCTCTACGACCATAGAAAGTCCTCGGACGACCTACATTCCTTATTTCCGCCAGATCTAACCTTCACAGCTAGGACCAGCTATGACACTTATATTATAGAAAATCACCCACATTCCCTCCATATTCCGGCGGCAAAATGTTTCACTCGAAATGCTATTTTCCGCTAACCACTAAATGTAGTTCTACAGAAGGATGCTGAGAATATCTTGGATCGAGCATGTGAGCAACGATGAGGTCTTGGAAATGATGGAAACAAAAAGGAAATTAATACTCAGCATCAGGAAGAGACAGCTGATGTTCCTGGGACACACAATGAGGAAGGAGGGCTTGGAGAATCTGATACTAACAGGCCAGATAGAGGGGAAAAGAGACAGGGGAAAGCAACGGATAACATATTTGAAGGACCTAATCAGGTGGATGACGGAACGAGGATTGCATGGTGTAACAGGAGAAGGCGTGCCCAGAGCCACCAGGGGTAGGGAAAAGTGGAAGGTCATGATCGTCTACGTCCTGAAGGGACAAGGCACATAGAAGAAGACTTCTCTGCGGAACAGACTCCAAAGAGGATGTTTTCTCGATCACTACAATATGTTTATATCTTATGTTAAACGTTATCTTCCCTTCCTATCCATATAAATTACCCTTTAACGTCACCCTCTACATCGAGTAGACCCCGGTCCTGGTACAAAATGAACATTACTGTAAAAATAAATGCCGAGTTCGAATTCAAGTTGAGCTCGTTGCATTCACGCGCAAATAACCTTAGGAAATGTATTAACCCGTCTTTTCTTCCTCCAGCAATGGGTTAAATAACAGGACAGATTGGGTTCTATAGCCTTGGTTGACAACCAGTCTATGGCAACCTACTGCGGTAAACATCCTGCCCAGCCAGTCATGTTCCTTTCGAGACATGATCGCCCAAGCGAGTATCACGAATGGCTCTTAACTGACAGATGACAGTGAATGCTGGAAAACCGTCTCACAGATGAAGAAGAGACTTGAAATGCCATAGAAGTGGTTCTGCCGCCTAATGCTAAGAATACCATGGACACAGCATGTGAACACTGAGAAAGTCCCAAGGAAATAAGAACTTAAAGACACTTAGACTTACTGTCAAAAAAAAGCCATTTGAAATTTCCAAAACACATACTGAGAGTAGAAAGCCTGGAGAATTTAATACTCACAGGAAATATTGGAGGCAAGAGAAATTAGGTAGTAACGGGGAGTACATTATTTAATGTGTTTGTATAAATAGATGACAGAACAAAGAGGGATAGCAAAGATTTCCAAGGAAGTTATAGAGAGCAATGATCGCCCACATCCATGAAAGTAGGTAAATCTCAATTTAGTTATTTCTCATAACAAACAAAATTAACCTTCGCACTTGTCAAAGACGCCTGAAGACACAAAATCCCCTTCTCTGCGTTTGTGACAACTTTTCTGACATTCCACAGTTGTGTTTTGGTCTTTCCATTATTTTGGTTATATTCCGCATGAGTTTGTTAGAAAAATACAAAAAAACAAAATGAAATTTTTATTTTTATCAGCTGTGTCGCTGAGAATAGCAATTGAACCCCTCTTAGTCATCCTGTTTCTGCTTGTAAATAATGGCCGACTGATCCGATGACCTCGTCTGGCCCGGCTGCTTGATTTTGGGTAAAACCTGTAATCTTTTAATTCATATTTATTTTAGCCCATTTGTAATCGTTCCTTTTTTCCCCTCTGTTTATTTTATTTTTTCTAGTTGGTTCTTTTCGATCTATAAAAATTAATAAAGCAATTTAATATATTTCTTCCGCTTGATCTGTAATAATTAATAATACAAACTAATACAATTTCTTTCGTTCCGGCCATGCCAAATAAAAAACTTAAGCAAAGCATTTTATCGTCAGTTTTTTTTTTTTTTTATGTTATCTTTTCTCTTTCAAAATGTGTCAAAAGTCATTTCGTTCTTGATAAAAAAAAATACCCGAGCTAAATTTATGAATAATCAATTTTATTTCTGATTTTCAGGGCGACCATCAAGATTTGCTAAATATGATGATCGAAGCAAACCAAAAGACGTATAGCGCCGACGACATCATGACAGAATCAAAGACTCCAAGGTCGAAATTCAAATATCAGAAACTTACGGCATTGGTAAGTCTCCAGGTATCTATTTTTATGCAGAGGTCCTTGTATGATGATTTTCTAAGCTTATCTTAGATGTGGCACAAAGCCGAAAGTATGTGGCTCCCAGTGAGGATCGAATGTACTACTCAGTTATAATTTGTCGAGCAAGACAAGCTTGCTAACTATAAAATCCAAAGAATAATCAGCAATATTATTGGTCTTGCTCTAGCAGTTCGGCTTCAGCCACTTTTCCACTGCCATAAGGTTGTCTCCCTGTGACTTTTCTATAAATACTTTTATGGTAATTGTTCGGCTGAGCGCTTCGCTACGGTACAAAGACATTTTTTAAAATTTAAGTGCAGTACAATTGTTGTTGGGCGTTATTCACTTAACTATGGACTCTTCTTACCAGTATATTAACCGAGAGTTAATCACTCTCGTGGATTCAGTTCAGCTCAGCATAGTCTGTCTGTCTGTCAATCAGTCACCCAAGCTTATGTTTACTCTTTTCTCTTGTATCTATTTTTGACTTAATATATGTTGTTAACCTTACGAGTTATCATTTCGTGGCCCCATCACAGGTCCACATCAACAATCTAATAATGATACATTTTATCCCAACACTCTGGCTCAATACAGTCTTCATATTTGCTATTATTTTATTATGAGTTTTACTCCATCATTACATAACATTATTCTGATTTAATGCAGTCTTCGTTTTTACTATTGTTTCATTACATTATATAAGACTAGCAGTATAGGCCGGCGTTGCTCGGGTGTAATGAAAGCTTTAAAACTAATCCATGGTCCTGGATCTCAGACTCTTTGGACGTTGGCACAAAAGACTAAAAAGCAATAGTTGTTTCCAGTTAAAGCGAAACAGTAGACTGAAAGAAAAATGAATGGATGTAAGTCAAATTGTGATTTCCTGGTATCAATATCAAATAAGTTTTTTTCCGTCATAAACTGAATTTTGAAGACTAAATAAGTCCACTGAATAAATGGTATCATCGCTGAGACTAAGAACTACAATTATACCTACTTAGAGCCAAAACCGAAGCAAAAACTAAAATAAAAGGATTGAAAAAAATACAGACATACAGATAGATAAACAGACACACACACAAACATCTTGCCTTTTATATATATATTATCGATTTTCTGCACTATTATAAGATCTGCTACCTTGAAACTTCTGAATATCGTTTCTTATGTCTTTGTCTATGAGTGTATCAAATTTTATTCAAATCGGACCACTCCTTCTATAACCCGATTTTATCGATTATCGACATTCTATCGGGGTTACTTCGACACAAGACCTAGCTAAGAACACTCGCAGACGCTTCTAGTACAACTGTGTAAATTTTCAAGAAAATCGGTTCAGCCATTTCGGAGCCTATAGGTAACGGATACACACAGACACACACACACACACACACACACACACACACACACACACAAAATTCCATTTATAAGTTTAGATTTAGATTAGATTAGATTAGATACCAACACGCTGGCTCAATTAACCAAATCACTATTATAACTATTATTTGGTTAGTTTTTTCATTCCAACTTAGTATAGTTTGATTTCAACAATTTCTGTTCTAATAAATTCTTTATCATTTATCATGAATTAAAACTAATTTATTTGTTTATTGCTTCTGTTGCTGTTATATATTTATCATAGTCCTTTGTGTTGATTAACTCTTGTTATTTCTTTCTATTTCACTTTAATTTCGATTTTTATCACAGTCCTTTGTGTTGAACCACTTTTTGTTGATACTGCTCCATTTTAATTTTAATTTAACATAGTCCTTTCTGTTGATTAGCCTATCATTGTTACTATCTCATTTTGATTTTTATCATTGTCATAGTCCTTTATATTGATACACTCTTCGTTGTTACTATTCCACTTTGATTTGATTTTTACTAGAATTTTTTGTGTTGATCCAATCTTTATTGTCAGTATTCCACTTTGATTTGATTTTTACTAGAATTTTTTGTGTTGATCCGCTCTTCATTGTTGCTATTACATTTTGAATTGATTTTTACTAGAATCTTTTGTGTTGATCCGCTCTTCATTGTTACTATTACACTTTGATTTGATTTTTACTAGAATTTTTTATGTTGATCGGCTCTTCATTGTTGCTATTCCACTTTGATTTGATTTTTACTAGAATCTTTTGTGTTGATCCGCTCTTTATTGTTACTATTCCACTTTGATTTGATTTTTACTAGAATCTTTTGTGTTGATCCGCTCTTCATTGTTACTATTCCACTTTGATTTGATTTTTACTAGAATCTTTTGTGTTGATCCGCTCTTCATTACTATTCTACTTTGATTTGATTTTTAGTAGAATTTTTTGTGTTGATCCAATCTTTATTGTCAGTATTCCACTTTGATTTGATTTTTACTAGAATTTTTTGTGTTGATCCGCTCTTCATTGTTACTATTACACTTTGATTTGATTTTTACTAGAATTTTTTGTGTTGATCCGCTCTTCATTGTTGCTATTCCACTTTGATTTGATTTTTACTAGAATTTTATGTGTTGATCCGCTCTTCATTGTTGCTATTACATTTTGAATTGATTTTTACTAGAATCTTTTGTGTTGATCCGCTCTTCATTGTTACTATTACACTTTGATTTGATTTTTACTAGAATTTTTTGTGTTGATCGGCCCTTCATTGTTGCTATTCCACTTTGATTTGATTTTTACTAGAATCTTTTGTGTTGATCCGCTCTTTATTGTTACTATTCCACTTTGATTTGATTTTTACTAGAATCTTTTGTGTTGATCCGCTCTTCATTGTTACTATTCCACTTTGATTTGATTTTTACTAGAATCTTTTGTGTTGATCCGCTCTTCATTACTATTCTACTTTGATTTGATTTTTAGTAGAATTTTTTGTGTTGATCCGCTCTTCATTGTTGCTATTCCACTTTGATTTGATTTTTACTAGAATTTTTTGTGTTGATCCGCTCTTCATTACTATTCTACTTTGATTTGATTTTTACTAGAATCTTTTGTGTTGATCCGCTCTTCATTGTTGCTATTCCACTTTGATTTGATTTTTACTAGAATCTTTTGTGTTGATCCGCTCTTCATTGTTGCTATTCCACTTTGATTTGATTTTTACTAGAATCTTTTGTGTTGATCCGCTCTTCATTGTTACTATTCCACTTTGATTTGATTTTTACTAGAATTTTTTGTGTTGATCGGTTCTTCATTGTTACTATTACATTTTGAATTGATTTTTACTAGAATTTTATGTGTTGATCCGCTCTTCATTGTTGCTATTCCACTTTGATTTGATTTTTACTAGAATCTTTTGTGTTGATCCGCTCTTCATTGTTGCTATTCCACTTTGATTTGATTTTTACTAGAATCTTTTGTGTTGATCCGCTCTTCATTGTTGCTATTCCACTTTGATTTGATTTTTACTAGAATCTTTTGTGTTGATCCGCTCTTCATTACTATTCTACTTTGATTTGATTTTTAGTAGAATCTTTTGTGTTGATCCGCTCTTCATTGTTGCTATTCCACTTTGATTTGATTTTTACTAGAATCTTTTGTGTTGATCCGCTCTTCATTACTATTCTACTTTGATTTGATTTTTACTAGAATCTTTTGTGTTGATCCGCTCTTCATTACTATTCTACTTTGATTTGATTTTTACTACAATTTTTTGTGTTGATCCGCTCTTCATTGTTACTATTCCACTTTGATTTGATTTTTACTAGAATTTTTTGTGTTGATCCGCTCTTCATTGTTACTATTCCACTTTGATTTGATTTTTACTAGAATCTTTTGTGTTGATCCGCTCTTCATTGTTACTATTCCACTTTGATTTGATTTTTACTAGAATTTTTTGTGTTGATCCGCTCTTCATTGTTACTATTCCACTTTGATTTGATTTTTACTAGAATTTTTTGTGTTGATCCGCTCTTCATTGTTACTATTCCACTTTGATTTGATTTTTACTAGAATCTTTTGTGTTGATCCGCTCTTCATTGTTGCTATTCCACTTTGATTTGATTTTTACTAGAATCTTTTGTGTTGATCCGCTCTTCATTGTTGCTATTCCACTTTGATTTGATTTTTACTAGAATCTTTTGTGTTGATCCGCTCTTCATTACTATTCTACTTTGATTTGATTTTTAGTAGAATCTTTTGTGTTGATCCGCTCTTCATTGTTGCTATTCCACTTTGATTTGATTTTTACTAGAATCTTTTGTGTTGATCCGCTCTTCATTACTATTCTACTTTGATTTGATTTTTACTAGAATCTTTTGTGTTGATCCGCTCTTCATTACTATTCTACTTTGATTTGATTTTTACTACAATTTTTTGTGTTGATCCGCTCTTCATTGTTACTATTCCACTTTGATTTGATTTTTACTAGAATTTTTTGTGTTGATCCGCTCTTCATTGTTACTATTCCACTTTGATTTGATTTTTACTAGAATCTTTTGTGTTGATCCGCTCTTCATTGTTACTATTCCACTTTGATTTGATTTTTACTAGAATTTTTTGTGTTGATCCGCTCTTCATTGTTACTATTCCACTTTGATTTGATTTTTACTAGAATTTTTTGTGTTGATCCGCTCTTCATTGTTACTATTCCACTTTGATTTGATTTTTACTAGAATCTTTTGTGTTGATCCGCTCTTCATTGGTACTATTGCACTTTGATTTGATTTTTACTAGAATTTTTTGTGTTGATCCGCTCTTCATTGTTACTATTCCACTTTGATTTGATTTTTACTAGAATTTTTTGTGTTGATCCGCTCTTCATTGTTGCTATTCCACTTTGATTTGATTTTTACTAGAATTCTTGTTTTGATCCGCTCTTCATTGTTACCATTCCACTTTGATTTGATTTTTACTAGAATTTTTTGTGTTGATCCGCTCTTCATTGTTACTATTCCACTTTGATTTGATTTTTACGAGAATTTTTTGTGTTGATCCGCTCTTCATTGTTGCTATTCCACTTTGATTTGATTTTTACTAGAATTTTATGTGTTGATCCGCTCTTCATTGTTACTATTCCACTTTGATTTGATTTTTAGTAGAATCTATTGTGTTGATCCACTCTTCATTGTTACTATTCCACTTTGATTTGATTTTTACTAGAATTTTATGTGTTGATCCGCTCCTCATTGTTGCTATTCCACTTTGATTTGATTTTTACTAGAATTTTATGTGTTGATCCGCTCTTCATTGTTACTATTCCACTTTGATTTGATTTTTAGTAGAATTTTATGTGTTGATCCACTCTTCATTGTTACTATTCCACTTTGATTTGATTTTTACTAGAATTTTATGTGTTGATCCGCTCTTCATTGTTACTATTCCACTTTGATTTGATTTTTACTAGAATTTTATGTGTTGATCCGCTCTTCATTGTTACTATTCCACTTTGAATTGGTTTTTAGTGGAATCTTTTGTGTTGACCCGCTCTTCATTGTTACTATTCCACTTTGATTTGATTTTTACTAGAATTTTTTGTGTTAATCAACTCTTCATTGTTCGTATTACACTTTGATTTGATTTTTACTAGAAGTTTTTGTGATGATCCAGTCGTCATTGTTAGGATTCCACTTTGATTTGATTTTTACTAGAATTTTTGTGTTGATCCAATCTTTATTGTTACTATTCCAATTTGATTTTTACTAGAATTTTTTGTGTTGATGCGCTCTTCATTGTTACTATAACACTTTGATTTGATTTTTACTAGAAACTTTTGGGTTAATCAATTCTTCATTGTTACTATTCCACTTTGATTTTATTTTTACTGGAATTTTTTGTGTTGATCCTCTCTTCAATGTTACTATTACACTTTGAATTGATTTTTTTCTAGAATTCTTTGTGTTGATCCAATTTTCATTGTTACTATTCCACTTTGATTTGATTTTTAATAGAATTTTCTGTGTTGATTCACTCTTCATTGTTACTATTCTACTTTGATTTGATTTTTACTGGAATTTTTTGTGTTGATCCGCCCTTCATTGTTACTATTCCACTTGGATTTGATTTATATTTTTATCATAGTTTTTTGTTTTGATCTATGTTTTGTTGTTAATATTGTACTTGGATTTTTCAGGAGTTACGCTCGCAGTGTTTCCTCTTTCTTATGGCCGGCTACGAGACAACAGCCACAACCCTCATCTATTTGATCTATGAATTGGCTTGCAACCAAGATATTCAAGCACGTCTTTATGAAGAAATAATTCAACATTTCCCAAATGAAGTAAGTATGTTTTATGGAAAGTTTTATATCCCGAAAAGGAATACAGTATAAAATGATCTGTTGAAGAATGGAACTCCACACCAGGAATAAGAAATACAGATTTATTGTCCTAAGGTACAATTAACAATAATACACATATAGGCAAGCCACGCGTTGGAGCGGAATCGACTATCGAATAGTGAATGCCTTTGCCTAAGACCTTTTTCAGTTGAAGAATGGAACTCCACACCAGGAATAAGAAATACAGATTTATTGTACTAAGATACAATTAACAATAATACACATATAGGCAAGCCACGGGTCGGAGCGGAATCGACTATCGAATAGTGAATGCCTTTGCCTAAGACCATTTTCAGTTGAAGAATGGAACTCCACACCAGGAATGAGAAATACAGATTTATTGTACTAAGGTACAATTAACAATAATACACATATAGGCAAGCCACGGGTCGGAGCGGAATCGACTATCGAATAGTGAATGCCTTTGCCTAAGACCTTTTTCAGTTGAAGAATGGAACTCCACACCAGGAATAAGAAATACAGATTTATTGTACTAAGGTACAATTAACAATAATACACATATAGACAAGCCACGGGTCGGAGCGGAATCGACTATCGAATAGTGAATGCCTTTGCCTAAGACCTTTTTCAGTTGAAGAATGGAACTCCACACCAGGAATAAGAAATACAGATTTATTGTACTAAGGTACAATTAACAATAATACACATATAGGCAAGCCACGGGTCGGAGCGGAATCGACTATTGAATAGTGAATGCCTTCGCCTAAGACCTTTTTCAGTTGAAGAATGGAACTCCACACCAGGAATAAGAAATACAGATTTATTGTCCTAAGGTACAATTAACAATAATACACATATAGGCAAGCCACGGGTCGGAGCGGAATCGACTATCGAATAGTGAATGCCTTTGCCTAAGACCTTTTTCAGTTGAAGAATGGAACTCCACACCAGGAATAAGAAATACAGATTTATTGTACTAAGGTACAATTAACAATAATACACATATAGGCAAGCCACGGGTCGGAGCGGAATCGACTATCGAATAGTGAATGCTTTGCCTAAGACCTTTTTCAGTTGAAGAATGGAACTCCACACCAGGAATAAGAAATACAGATTTATTGTCCTAATGTACAATTAACAATAATACACATATAGGCAAGCCACGTGTCGGAGCGGAATCGACTATCGAATAGTGAATGCCTTTGCCTAAGACCTTTTTCAGTTGAAGAATGGAACTCCACACCAGGAATAAGAAATACAGATTTATTGTCCTTATGTACAATTAACAATAATACACATATAGGCAAGCCACGGGTCGGAGCGGAATCGACTATCGAATAGTGAATGCCTTTGCCTAAGACCTTTTTCAGTTGAAGAATGGAACTCCACACCAGGAATAAGAAATACAGATTTATTGTCCTAATGTACAATTAACAATAATACACATATAGGCAAGCCACGTGTCGGAGCGGAATCGACTATCGAATAGTGAATGCCTTTGCCTAAGACCTTTTTCAGTTGAAGAATGGAACTCCACACCAGGAATAAGAAATACAGATTTATTGTCCTAATGTACAATTAACAATAATACACATATAGGCAAGCCACGTGTCGGAGCGGAATCGACTATCGAATAGTGAATGCTTTGCCTAAGACCTTTTTCAGTTGAAGAATGGAACTCCACACCAGGAATAAGAAATACAGATTTATTGTACTAATGTACAATTAACAATAATACACATATAGGCAAGCCACGTGTCGGAGCGGAATCGACTATCGAATAGTGAATGCCTTTGCCTAAGACCTTTTTCAGTTGAAGAATGGAACTCCACACCAGGAATAAGAAATACAGATTTATTGTCCTAATGTACAATTAACAATAATACACATATAGGCAAGCCACGGGTCGGAGCGGAATCGACTATCGAATAGTGAATGCCTTTGCCTAAGACCTTTTTCAGTTGAAGAATGGAACTCCACACCAGGAATAAGAAATACAGATTTATTGTCCTAAGATACAATTAACAATAATACACATATAGGCAAGCCACGGGTCGGAGCGGAATCGACTATCGAATAGTGAATGCTTTGCCTAAGACCTTTTTCAGTTGAAGAATGGAACTCCATACCAGGAATAAGAAATACAGATTTATTGTACTAAGGTACAATTAACAATAATACACATATAAGAAAGTCACTGGTCGGAGCGGAATTGACTATCGAATAGTGAATGCCTTCGCCTAAGTCCTTTTTCAGTTGAAGAATGGAACTCCATACCAGGAATAAGAAATACAGATTTATTGTACTAAGGTACAATTAACAATAATACACATATAGGCAAGCCACGGGTCGGAGCGGAATCGACTATCGAATAGTGAATGCCTTTGCCTAAGACCTTTTTCAGTTGAAGAATGGAACTCCATACGAGGAATAAGAAATACAGATTTATTGTACTAAGGTACAATTAACAATAATACACATATAAGCAAGTCACTGGTCGGAACGGAATCAACTATTGAATAGTGAATGCCTTCGCCTAAGTCCTTTTTCAGTTGAAGAATGGAACTCCACACCAGGAATAAGAAATACAGATTTATTGTACTAAGGTACAATTAACAATAATACACATATAGGCAAGCCACGGGTCGGAGCGGAATCGACTATCGAATAGTGAATGCCTTTGCCTAAGACCTTTTTCAGTTGAAGAATGGAACTCCACACCAGGAATAAGAAATACAGATTTATTGTCCTAATGTACAATTAACAATAATACACATATAGGCAAGCCACGGGTCGGAGCGGAATCGACTATCGAATAGTGAATGCCTTTGCCTAAGACCTTTTTCAGTTGAAGAATGGAACTCCACACCAGGAATAAGAAATACAGATTTATTGTCCTAATGTACAATTAACAATAATACACATATAGGCAAGCCACGGGTCGGAGCGGAATCGACTATCGAATAGTGAATGCCTTTGCCTAAGACCTTTTTCAGTTGAAGAATGGAACTCAACACCAGGAATAAGAAATACAGATTTATTGTCCTAATGTACAATTAACAATAATACACATATAGGCAAGCCACGGGTCGGAGCGGAATCGACTATCGAATAGTGAATGCCTTTGCCTAAGACCTTTTTCAGTTGAAGAATGGAACTCCACACCAGGAATAAGAAATACAGATTTATTTTACTAAGGTACAATTAACAATAATACACATATAAGCAAGCCACGGGTCGGAGCGGAATCGACTATCGAATAGTGAATGCCTTTGCCTAAGACCTTTTTCAGTTGAAGAATGGAACTCAACACCAGGAATAAGAAATACAGATTTATTGTCCTAATGTACAATTAACAATAATACACATATAGGCAAGCCACGGGTCGGAGCGGAATCGACTATCGAATAGTGAATGCCTTTGCCTAAGACCTTTTTCAGTTGAAGAATGGAACTCCACACCAGGAATAAGAAATACAGATTTATTTTACTAAGGTACAATTAACAATAATACACATATAAGCAAGTCACTGGTCGGAACGGAATCAACTATTGAATAGTGAATGCCTTCGCCTAAGACCTTTTTCCTCGTCGTAACCGCTCGTTACCATCTTTTATAAAGTAGAACATTCTATTTTCGGGGATGACAGGATGTTCCACTATAACAGAATGTGATGCCACATTTCTGTTTCTTTCTAGCGCATATAAAAAAAAAAAGCTGTTCAAATGCAACAAATGTTTTTTTTTTTTTTTAATCAAGAATGTGATCATCATTAGGATTCTTGTAGCCTTATACGAATTGATTTTTTTGGCCAAACATCGTCAACCTGGCAAATAAGTCAATCCGTCTTACTTTTAAGGTTAACACGTTTTTTCCCCGTCGTAGACTGCCGTTTCTTTCTGCAGTAGACTGGTTGCCAACCAAGTCTATCTTGCTATTCAACTCCTAATCGGGGGAAGGAAAGATGGATTCATGCCTTTCCTAAAGGTATTTGTGCGTAAGGGAAACTAACAAACCCGACTGGAATTCGTACTTTGCTATCCTATTTCTCTTTCTGGACCATTATCCATCACACCACACCACATATCGAATCCATCTAGACAAAAACAAGGTTGAAATTAACTTGTAACTTTTTCCAATAATAAAAAAGGCTATGAAAGTAAATCTAGACAGAAAAACTAGAGTAAAATCATGAAACCAAAACATTCTTCCCCTACTCCTCCAACTAAACACATATATATATCAGGGAGATTTTCCTTAGTAACGGCTATCCGGAAGGCCTTTTCAATTATATTATTAATAAGAATACTAGAGAATTTGATTCTCCTAAAGTCATGTGGCCTTCTAAGTGTCCGGTTCATTTAAAGTTTCCTTAGATTGGGGCCAAAGTTTAGTTAAGCAGGTTAGCAAGACTGTTTCTGGTCGTTTTCCGTCTGTTGCTCTGCGGTGTAATTTTCGGACTAGGTCTGCGTTTCCGTGCTTTCGTAAGGATGAATTGCCCTTCATCAAATTGAGTCATTTGATATATGAATTTTAATTGCCAGTGCGCTGCTGGTTATGTCGGGCGTACAACCTTACATTTGGAAACAAGAATCAATCAACATGTACCTTCGAAAATACGATTAGACAAAATAAGTAGTATGAGTTGTCTTGCCTCTGCCAATATGGAATCGGCTATTGCTCAACACCTAGTAGAGAATATAGCCTGTGCTAAGTCGTATGAGAAAGAGTGATTCAAAGTTTTACATATAGCTGGTTCCAATAATCAATTCAAGATTTTGGAATCAGTCTGCATGTCTTTACGTAAACTTTCTCTTTGCCGACAGAAGGATTTTGTTAAGTCTCTTTGTTTATTGGGGGATATTTTATTTTAACTGTCTTTCGATAATTACTCATACACGATTTCTCCTTCCCTCGTTATAAATATACTAGCAGTATAGCCCGGCGTTGCTCGGGTGTAATGAAAGCTTTAAAACTAATCCATGGTCCTGGAGCTCAGACTCTTTGGACATTGGCACGAAAGACTAAAAAGCAATAGTTGTTTCCAGTTAAAGCGAAACCGTAGACTGAAAGAAAAATGAATGGATGTAAGTCAAATTTTGATTTCCTGGTATCGATATCAAATAAGTTGTTTTCGTCGTAAACTGAACTTTGAAGGCTAAATAAGTCCTCTGAGTAAATGGTATCATGGCTGAAACTAAGAACTACAATTATACCTACTTAGAGCCAAACCCGAAGCAAAAACTAAATTAAAAGGGCTGAAAAAAATGCAGACATACAGGTAGATAAACAGACACACACACAAACATCTTGCCTTTTATATATATATATATATTATCGATTTTCTGCACTATTGTAAGAACTGCAACCTTGAAACTTCTGAATATCGTTTCTTATGTCTTTGTCTATGAGTGTATCAAATTTGATTAAAATCGGACCACTTCTTCTATAACCTGATTTTTTCGATTATCGATTTTTGATATTTATCGGGGGTACCTCGACACAAAACCTAGCTAAGAACACTCGCAGACGCTTATAGTACAACTGTGTAAATTTTCAAGAAAATCGGTTCAGCCGTTTCGGAGTCTATAGATAACGAATACACACACGCACACAGACACACACACACACAGACAATGTTCCATTTATAAATAAATTTAGATATCTATATGTATATTTATTTTAGTGTTCCCCCTTTTTTTGCTCTTCATTTTCGTTGCTGTTCTTTTCGTTTTGTACCTCAGTTAGAATTTGAACGAAAAGAGGAAAAGGGTAGAGGATAGAGGTGATTAATGGACGTGTTGGAAGTTTTATAGACAGATTTAACATTAGAAGATAAGGTATGGTCCTTTACAGCCTTTATGGTCAGTCCTTTGGGTTTAACAAAAGGAAAAATTAAGGAAATTTATATGGAGTGAAGGTGAGTAGGAGAGGAATTGCTATTTAGTAAACATATCTCTATTAGTGAAGTATACGACTACAAATATTTTTGTATTTAAATTCAGTTTTTATAATTAATCTATTTTTCATATTTAACCTTAATTTAAAATTTAGGAAATCTCTTTTTTATATAAAACTTTAATTAGATCACAGTTTGTAGTATGAAGTAAAGGTAGCTACTGTTTGTAGTGATCTACTTTATTAAGAGTGTTCAATACTTAGTAGAGCATTATATATGGTAAAATTTTTAATATAAGTTAATAATAAAAACATAGCTTACTACAACACAAGAGCCATTGTGTCTCGGTAGTATCTTATTAGCACCTCGTCAAGCAGTGAAATATTTTTTTACTGTTAGGAATTATTATATATAAAAGCTTAGAACACAACATTATATTTTTCCTTTTTTTCATCACTGGCATGAAAAATGTCTGGGTCTTATGTTATTTTTCTTCTATTAGGACTTGATTTTCTATTAGTTTGCTGAGATAAACCTCCAAAAAAGTCCCCCACTACATTAATTGTCTAGATTTGGTTAAAAAAATTGTATTGTTTTTAAGCTTCTATATATAGTAATTCTTCACAGTAAAAAAAATATTTAACTGCCTGACGAGGTGCTAATAAGATAAAAACACAACGGCTCTTGTATTGCAGTAAACTATGTTTTTATTATAAGCTTATAATAAAAATATTACCATATATATATATATATATATATATATATATATATATATATATATATATTGTGTGTATTTTTGGCAGCATTTTTTCATTAATGCAGGTTTCATTGAATAATATAGACACACATAAGCCATTATCAAAGAGTAAATAATAACACACAGTAAACATAGAACATTTAAGCTATTAACAATAAAGATAATTGAATTGAAAATATAAGTCCATCCCTACCGTGGCGGATGGCCGAAGACAGTGACAAAATAATGGTGTTGTGGTCCCTGATCTGATTACAGACATTTGAGTACGTTATTGGAAATATCGAAATTGATTGTATTCAAACCAGGTTTAAACTGTTTAATGTAGAGTGCTTCGAGGAAACCTGGTTTGAATACAATCAATTTCGATATTTCCAACAACGTACTCAAATGTCTGTAATCAGACCAGGGACCACAACACCACTATTTTGTCACTGTCTTCGGCCATCCGCCACGGTAGGGATGGACTTATATTTTCAATTCAATTATCTTTATTGTTAATAGCTTAAATGTTCTATGTTTACTGTGTGTTATTATTTACTCTTTGATAATGGCTTATGTGAGCCGAAAGCTTAGACCCGATAAAAAATTCAACAAATACTGTGATTTTTTGTTGTCTTTTAACGACATCACCATCAAGTATATCAGACGGTATGAACGGATCCTACACAAAATTAATAGACAAAACTTGTCTATATTATTCAATGAAACCTGCATTAATATATATATATATATATATATATATATATATATATATATATATATATTCAGAAATTATAACATGGATATGTTACAATATCACTAAAAAAGTAGCTATTTTGTTTCGACACTTCTTGTGTCTTGTCAAATGATGTGGTTTATTATAATTTTATTTTACTTTTGTAGTGATATTGTAACTTATCCATGTAATAATTTCTGAATAAATATTATCAGCTTTACTTTGTATTGAGTACTTTTTAAAAATACTGTTTCTTTTGACAAGGAATATTATTCCACCCATACTTTATATATATATATATATATATATATATATATATATATAAAGTATGGGTGGAATAATAAAAGAAACAGTATTTTTAGATAGATAGTCTGTTCATTATCTATCTAAGATAGATAGATAGATAGATATTGATGAGAGCTTGAAGTTAAGTGACGTCATTTCAGAAACCACAAATGCATTTTCGCATGTTTGAATTAAACAAAACCTCTCTGATATTTATATTTCTTTCTGTTTTATTCTGTTTTAGGAAGATGAAATTAGCTTTGATGATCTCAACAAACTGGATTATCTTGAGAAAGTATGGTGTGAGACCCTTCGCAAATATCCACTCGCAAGCACGTAAGTCATGTGTTTCTTCTACCCATATCTATATATATATATATATATATATATATATAGTGTGTGTGTGTGTTATCTTACGTCGGAGTTTCATCCACTACGCAATCATCAGGTGCATATTACAAACTGACCCATTAAGATTTGAATTTAAGTTCACTCGATGTTCAAAATCACAAGTTAGTCATCACAATGACGCAGCACAATACGTAGAATGATGAGAAGAAATACATCAAGATTGTATGAATTATTCTGAAGTGTTTGACTCGAGAAATAAGCATGTCAGTTTTGAAAAGGTAGCTGGTCTTGTGCTGAGTCATTGTGATGACTAACTTGAATTTTAGTCAAGTAAGCCTTGCATTAACCAAGATTTTTGGTACATTAATGTTATATATTTTGTTACGTGTTAAGTGTAACGAAAGAAATAAAAGACGATTGACCAAAACTCAGAGTTAAAATCACATACAAATATTTAATTTACGATAAACACAAAATGATATATATATATATATATATATAACATTTACAATTTTTTGCATTCAAAGCAGAAAACAGAGTTTACTACTGACAGAGTGATGGGTAAGTGTTTCGAAGGGGAAGGAAGATGTCAAATATCTTTACCCAATTAAGATAGCGAAGAAGTTTAAGTGCTATAATTTTAGGAAATCCTCAAATGTATATATAAAGAGTAATTATTAGTTTGATCAATGAAAGAATCAAAAATATATGATGAATTGAAAGAACATATAGATTAAAACCCACTGTTCATGCATTTACATTGGGAAAATCTTCTACTCAGTCTGTCATGTCACTTTCAAAACATGACCACCCAAACGTGTATCCTGTATGGCACTTAACTAAATGACTGATGTTGTTTTTACTCGACTATTTATATATACTGGCCAATTGTTCATTATGGGCAGGTCTGTTATATCATTCTAAAGGTCGTGGGTAATTTTGGTGTTTCTAATTGTGTTAGAGACTATTGATCAGAAATCATTGCAGATACGAATGTAGTTTTGTGGCTGTTTCATAGTACTGTTTTTTTCTTTGTTGTTGTTGTTGTTCTGGAGAGATATTGTTGTAGAGGAATATCCTGGTCCTACCCCGCAATGGGTATGGCCCGGGTCATAAAAGACCGCGACGGGAACGAACTAGAGGATAGCTCTAGAGAGCATTAGAGAGAGCGTGTTCGTGACTATACGAGAGTCTACGTCATTACATGGGAGTGATCACGATTATCCGTTATTATACGAGAGCCATCGTCATTAGACGAGAGTTATACGTCATTAGACGGAAGCATTCTTCACAAGACGGACGCATACGTCCTATACAGAGACATTGCCTTCATAAGTGTTATTCGTGTTAACTGTTCGTTGGTGTACTTGTATTTGGTTTATTGTAGTGAGGTATAATAAATCTCGATTTATATATACTCAGTGCTAAGAGTTATTTCTGGCACAATTCTTTCTCTGTTTATCCCCCACCCCCCGAGATACAACATTTTTTTTGTTTTTGTTTTTGTTTTTTTACTCGTTATTTATTATTGATTACTTTATTTGATGTTGTTATTAGTACGTTTACTAATGTTTATCTGTGCATTCGTAGTTTCTTTGTTTATTATTTGCTTAGTTTGTTTATTTATTTTGTTTGTACGGTTTAACGACCTATCAATCCTTATGGGATCATTTAAGGTCATGACCAATGATTTGGGGGTAAGATTATTTTTATAACATTTTTTTCTTTTCGAGTATCAAGATTCATTAGGATTCATTTTTAAGAGCAGGGTCCCCAAGTCCTACCCTTATTATTTAACTCATAACTGGAGGGAAGGGACGGATTAATACCTTTCCCAAGAGTACCGGTGCTTAAGTGAATGCTGGGTATTCAACTGGAATTCGAACTCGGCTCACCGATTTCTCTTTCTGAGCCGATATCCACTGCACCACAGCGCAAATCCGTCATTATACGCTTACAGCACCTGGTATTCCCAAACGGTCACCCATCTAAGTACTGACCAAGCTCAACGTTGTTTAACTTCGGTGATCGAGCGAGAACCGGTGTATTTAACGTAATAGGCCGTAAGCCTATTTATTTTGTGATTTGGATTTAATTTACTTTAATAAACATTTATTTTTGTGTCTGGATTTTGAGATAAGTTCTGAACGTTCATTTAATAATTTGTTTTGGTCTGGGAATGTTTATATAACTATTTTCCACTCCAGACAGAGTTTACAGTTTTTGAATTTACTGTTTTAGGCTGGTGCTGTTTTTTCTTTTTTTTTTTTCTTTTTTTTTTTTTTGCTTTTTTTGTTTTGTTTTGTTTTGTTTTGTTTTTGTTTTTTTTTCCTTGATATGTTGGTTTTTGTTTTGAGAGAACAGTGCTGTTTATGTCTTCTATTTGGCCTAAAGTGATTCGATGGTAGAAGCGAAATTTCAAAGGATTTTCAGTGAACCAAAATAAAATTTGACATTGTTGCCGGTATGTTAGCTCGGTATACAATATTATAATTCATACTTTAACCATTTAAGGTACAGATATTGGGGTTTATATATTGTTGTAGAGTGGCTGACACCCCTGTAGCACTCTCAATGATTGAATGCCCGATGGTCTGTATTGGTCTATTTAAGTAAAGAATCGTAGCATTCGAGGCGTGTCATTCTAGTAATATTACATCGGCGACTATTTTGAATAAAATCCCTCCTCTCTGTGTTGTAAGTTCTGTCTTGTGTCTGTCATTGTAACTATTGTACTGTGCTCTTTCGTTTTATTGGCCTCTTTTTTATTGGTTTGACCTTTTTTTCTTAATATGTTGATATGTTTTGCCGCGTGACGGCTTATTTTTTCTGGGGTTCATGGTTGGTTATAATTGTATCCCAATTAAACACCCAATCACGCATACACTAAAAATAAGAATAAAAATAAATCAAATAACTAAACAATAAAAAAGAAGAAAAATCAACCAAACATAAACAAAAAGAAAGCGAATCCCCAACCAATCTCAAACATTACCACTCCCACAATATCACATCATATTCTATATAAACAAGAAAAAAAACGGGACTTAACGGCAAACAACCATGATGAGTGAGAGCATCATGACGGTGCCATCACGAAATTTTGAAGTCGACATGAATTTGCTTTATTAAAAAGACTAACTCTTTGTAGTTATCAACGGTCTATCTACACTCCGATATCGAGTACCTTACGATAAAATACATGCTTTCTAAATACATTTTATCAGTAAAACCACCGAAAAAATACAAACTTGGAGCTAAACATTATCAAAATTAAAAACTATATATATATAGCCTGACGATTGTGTTTAAGCATAAAACAGACTGTTGGCGCTGAGTGTTGACCACAATGCCCACCTTTAATTAATATAGCATACCTTAAAACTATATTTTATCATATCTATCTATATATGTGTGTTTGTGTTTAAGTGTGCGTGTATGTGTGTCGCTAAAGGCAACTTACAAGGTACTAAGATGAAGCTTTTTATTTAATTTTTCTTGTGTTCGTACAAGTGTCTTCTTTTCTGGATAAAAAGTATTTGAAAACTCTCCAACATTTTTGCATATCTGAGCGCTTTCCGCTATTTTTTTAGCCATTATCAAGGACGATTTTTATTGTCTATTTTTTTTTACTGAATGTGTATTTCTTTTGTGGGTGTATGAGTTTGAAATTTTAGAAATGTTTTATTTTCCATGAATGATCAACACGTTGTGTGTGTGTGTGTGTGTGTGTGTGTGTGTGTGTGTGTGTGTGTGTGTGTGTGTGTGTGTGTGTGTGTGTTTCGTTAAAGTACTGAGATTAAGCTTTTTATTTAATTTTTTGTGTTCGTACAAGTGTCTTCTTTTCTGGTCATAAAGTGTGTGAAAACTCTTCAAAATCTTTGCATATCCGAGCGCTTTCAGCTATTCTTTTAGCCATTATTAAGGACGATTTTTATTGCGGCCGTGTTCGTAGTTAATGTTACTGAGCATTATTTTAAACAGTCTTTACACGCTTCATGTAGTCGTTTTTAACGAAACATGTATGAAACAGATTGCTGCCCAAATATATAATATACATATGTATGTATTAAAAAGTTTTTAACTAACCTATTTGCCCCCTGAATTGGATCTAAAACTTCATTCTGATTGTTCTCACAAACAAGAAATTGTTGACCAATTCTGTTCCTAAATAAAAGCCTAAATGACTTTCAATATATACAAATATTTTTGCAGGGTTATTGCTCGTCAGGCGGAAGTGACGTGTGCCGTGTCCGACACATTGGTTATACCAAAGGGGATGATTGTTCAAGCGAATGTCTGGGCCATTCACCATGACCCTGAAATTTGGGGAAAGAACACCGAAAATTTCGATCCTGAAAGGTAACCGAAATTAGTTTCATTAAGCCAGGCATAATTCAGTCAAAGTATGATATATTTTAAAGAAAGGAACGGTCGCCTATAGCCTACATATGACCAGCAGATGCCAGAATATTCGTCTAAGGAACACTGGTCCAAGGAACACTGGTCTAAGGAATATTGGTCTATGAAACACTCGTCTAAAGAATATACGTCTAAGAAATATTCGTCTAGAGAATTGTGGTCTATTGTTGGCAGTATTAATATACAAACAATGCTTGCAAATAAATACTTATAAACTACATGTATCATCAGTAATTAACCCTCTAGGGCCATTCGTATCATATTTGATACAGTATTTCCCTATAAGGAAACATTTGGTATTTCCCTATAAGGAAACATTTGGTATTCATTGACTGAGCAGTCAGTACTGCTTTTATTTGAAATTTATAAAATATTTCTCTTAAAAAATTTTTCAGGAAAATATTTCTTTCAAGGCTTGTTTTCATACTGTATCAAATATGATACGAATGGCCCTAGAGGGTTAATGTTGCTATGAGTGTTTTAAATATTATTCTGTAATATAGTATTTTTTTCATTAATAAAATGCTAATTTATTAAAAAATTAATTTAAGCTCAGTCTGGCTTCCAAGATGATACAGTGCTGATTGCAGACACGGAAAGGAAACTACAAGACCTCCTACAGAATGGAGATTGACAAAAAAGGACTACAAATAAACTTTAAGAAAACTGAATGCATGGTCATCAGCAAAAGGTGCAACCCAAAATGCCAAATACAGGTGGGGGATACCAGAATCAAGCAAGTACAAAAATTTAAATACCTAGGAAGTGTTCTAACAGGAGATGGAAAGTGCGACACATATATCCGAAGGCGAATTGGCATGGCAAAGGACGCGTTCCAGAAGCTGAGTAAAGTACTAACACACGGGAAAATTTCACTAGAAACAAAGAAAAGAGTGCTGAATTGCTATGTGATGTCAGTTCTTCAATACGGCAGTGAATGCTGGACAATATCATCGAAAATGAGGACAAAACTGGAAGCAGCGGAAATGTGGTTCTACAGAAGGATGCTGCGGATATCGTGGACTGAACATGCAAGCAACGATGAGGTGTTGGAAAGAATGGCAACAAAAAGGAAATTAATACTGAGCATCAAGAAGAGACAACTGAAGTTCCTGGGACACGCAATGAGGAAGGAGAGCTTGGAGAACCTGATACTGACTGGCCAGATAGAAGGAAAGAGAGACAGAGGAAGGCAGCGGATAACATATTTGCAAGGCCTGATCAGGTGGATGACGGAACGGGGGTTGCCAGGAGTTACAGGAGCAAACATACTGAGAGCCACAAGTGATAGGGAGACGTGGAGAACCATGATAGCCTACGCCCTGAAAGGACAAGGCACATAGAAGAAGAAGATATATGCCAACTGTTTATGAGTAATTATAATGTGGATATTAAGTGGGGTATCAAATCTATATCAAAATCATTATATAAACTGAACCCTCAATTTGTGGACATGCTAGTTTCTATACATTTATATTCTAGATTTATGGGCTTGGGCTAGTGGATGATAGAACAAGGGTTGCATGGTGTAACAGGAGAAGACGTGCTCAGAGCCACAAGGGATAGGGAGACGTGGAGAACCATGATCGCCTACGTCCTGAAGGGACAGGGCACATAGAAGAAGATGATATGTGCCAACTGTTTATAAGAAATTATAATGTGGATATTAAGTGGGGCATTAAATCTTTTTTTTTTTTTTTTTCATATCACCCCGAGCAAGGCGGTAACGCCACTGATGTGCAGGGGGCTACATAGGAGTGAAAAGATTGGAAAAGAGAAAACCGGAAACCGCATCCTAAACAGGAAACAAGGGATGAGCCTCTTCACCTGTTCAATAGACGTGGGTGGAGTGTGAGCCGGGCGATAGTTTAGTCTATCTACTCCAATTAGTTTAGTCTATCTACTCCAATTAAAATCTATATCATAAACAATATATAAACTGAACCCTCATTTTGTGGCCATGGTAGTTTCTATACTTTTATATTCTAGATTTATGGGCTTGGGCTAGTGGATGATAGAACAAGGGTTGCATGGTGTAACAGGAGAAGTCGTTCTAAGAGCCACAAGGGATAAGGAGACGTGGAGAACCATGATCGCATGATCTGAAGGGACAGGGCACATCGAAGAAGACTAGATTAATTAGTGGTGGATCAGTTTATTACTTCGTACCAAGAGAAAACCGACCCCCCACTTTATAACCAGTAGAAGCCTTAATCATGATTGCAACTATTATATTCAGTCAGTTAAGTCCCATACGTGAAACACGCTTTGGGCGATCATGTCTCAAAAGAGACATGACTGACTGAGCAGATGATCATCCCGCAGTAGGTTGCCATTGCCATTGCTTTCTGCGGTAGACTGGTTGCCAGCCAAGACTATAGAACCCAATCTGTCCTGTTATTTAACCCATAACTAGAGGGAAGAGACGTATTAATACTTTTCCCAAGGGTACTTGCGCGTAAATGAATGCGGGGAATTCAACTAATTCAATTAATCGGAATTCACCTGGGGTGATACCGATTAATAAAAAAATATATTATAGCCTAATACGGGTATTTCATAGACCAATGTCAGACGATTATTATTTAGATAAATTGCTTAGACCAATATTCTTTAGACCATATAATTATTGAAAAAATAAAATTATAAGACACGGTTAAGATGCAAGCACGCGCCAAGAGCTTTCATAACTAGTAGTAAAGTTTAATAATTGGTACTAAAGAAAATAAACTGAGCCGACGCTGCCTCGATATTGTCCCTCTCTCCATGAACGTGACAGTAGGAATATATATATATATATATATATATCATAAATTATATTTTAGAACAATTGTTTTTGACATTGAAACTACAATGTCTCCTGAGGTAGTTTGGACAGGAATGGAAAGCCTCTTTTCTTATATTTGGTGAGTTGTGTGCGGGATGTTGATGGGGGTTAGTGATAAGGGAATAAGTCTTGTAGATTGTCCGTTTAAATTTTGAAGAAAGTGGTGTGGGTAGTGAATGTAGTTGGTTAATGAGTGTCTGGGAGTTTTATAGACAGATTTAACATTAGCAGTTAGAATGTAAGTTTTTATTATCTTGCTATTAGACTATATCCTTTGGATTTCTTAGAGGAGCAGAGTAGGGAGGTGTAATGCTTATTTTGTACAGAATATTTTTGCATTTAAGCAGAGTTTTTATAATTAATCTAATTTTCTATATTCAACCTTAATTTTGGATTTAGGAAATCGATTTTTTCTATAAAATTTTAGATTTTGATTAGATCATAGTTTGTGGTAAGATTTAATGTAAGAGGTAAAATTTAATGTTAAAAATTTAAGGTAATAAGTAAGTAGGTAATAGGTGTGTAATAAGTGGAATTTTATATAGGAGGAAAGATTAAATGCTTGTATTTAAGGTAAAGAGGCTTTCCATTCCTGTCCACACCACCTGAGGAGACATTGTAGTTGCAAGCATTTACTTTTATAAAGAGTGCTCGATACAGAGTAGAGCTTAACACTGTAATTTTGTTATGACAATGGTTTATAAAAGCATTATATCACTACACAAAAATATTCATGTTTCAGAACAATACTGTTCTTCTTCAGGTGATATGCTAAAAAATCAATATTGTTTTGAAACATGAAAATTTTTTGTGTAATGATATAATGCTTTTATAAACCACTGTAATAACAAATTTACAATCTATATATATATATATATATATATATATATATATATATATATATCCGAGTGAATAAAGAACGAAGAAAAAAAATTTTACAACGTCCAAAGCATTAATTTAAAACAGTGCTCGATATATAATATATAGAGCTGTGAATATTTATTATAAATAATATTTTAGAACATATACAAAATTTTATATATATCCACTACAAATCGTACATTTGTTTCGACATTGAAACTACAATCCGTTCATACTCGTGGATAATCTTTCGCGTATTATAATTGAAAGATGCCAGAAATGAGCTGTAATGTTGACAAATGTTATTTAGAAATGAATGATAATAACAGCTGTCAACGTTACAGTTCATTTCTGACATCTTTCAATTATAATACGCGAAAGATTATCCGTGAGTATGAACGGATTTTATTAAAAATAAGCAGACATAACGTTTGCAATTTATTTAATCTGATATATATATATATATATATATATGTGTGTGTGTGTGTGTGTATGTATATATATATATATATATATATCCGAGTGAGTACAGAACGAGGAGAGAAAAGAAAAAAAATTTTTCCCGTCCAAAACATTAATTTCAAACAGTGTTCGATATATGATGTATAGAGCTGTGAATATTTATTATAGATTGTTTTAGAACATGTACATAAAAAATTAAAAGAAAAAACCGATCCTCTAAACTCAAAATTAAGATTAAACACACAACTTTATCTAAAAAACTGATAAAATGCTAATTACTTCCTGAAAAATACAAGTTTAAATTTCTTGAAATAACTTCGCCTAAATACAATAATACTCCAAACTTGAATATAAAATTAAAAAAATATATTCAAAAAACCCTATCCCGCTAGAATAAAAATAGAAAAAAACGAAAATAAAATATAAAAAAAATATTCCGTACCTGAAAAATCAAAAATATCACGTCTATCTAAGGAGCCCCAAAGTGAAAAACCTAGCCACAGAATCAAAGTGAATACATGAAATAGGTCTGCTAACAACAGACATAATTAATTAAACGCTAGCCAACCATAAAGCCGTCCTAAAAATTCCTAAGGTCAACAAACAAGATAAGTTCCTAAATCACACACACACAAAAAGAACCCCCACACAAACACACAAAACTGACAAAGTAGTCAAACCACTCCACATGCCGCTTTCTTAGAAATTCTAACCAAAAGATATACCCGACCGATAAAAACGTACATTCCAACAGATAAGGCCATTAATCAACAATTTCGCACTTACACACCAAGTTCTTCAAAAGTCTAACGGTCAAAACGAAAGACACATTCCCTTAATTATCAATAACCCCAACCAACCCCACAACAACAACGAACCAAATATAAACAGAGGATAATTTCAACTATCACTCTTTCCTCCTGATGATATGTTGGAATCCCAACATTGAAACAAACATATGATTGTAGAGAAGAGGACATATATAGACAAAATTATGTCAGTCAGTTAAGTGTCATACGTGATACACGCTTGGGCGATCATATCTCTTTCGAGACATGACTGACTGGGCAGAACATTATCCCGCAGTAGGTTGCCATTGCTTTATGCGGTAGATTTGTTGCCAGCCAAGGCTATAGAACCCAATCTGTCCTGTTATTTAACCTATAACTGGAAGGAAGAGACGGATTAATACCTTTCCCAAGGGTATTTTCGCGCAAGTGAATGCAATGAATTCAACTGGAATTTGAACTCGGCTCCCCGATTTCTCTTTCCAAGCCGATATCCACTGCACCACAACGCACACATGTTCTAAAAGATATATATATATATATATATATATATATATATATATATATATATATATATATATATATATATATATATATATATATATATATATATATATATATATATATATATATATATATAGTTCTTTATTATAATAGAGAGGATTTAAATGTCTGGCAACAAGCAAAAAAGAAAATTTATGAGCTCATAACCACGAGTAATTAATTATATATAATATTAACAAATATTTTCCAGATATTTCTTTCATTTTCCTCGTTCACATAAATAGATTATGAGCATCTGGATTTAAACTTTGTTTTTCTCGTGAAATGACAACAAAAATGTTAAACACTATGTATTGATTAGATTTTTTACTTGCAAAAATAATTACGTATCCACAAGTTTCTAAATGTATGTGATCCAAGTACAGTGCAATATTTATTATTTACAACATTATAAAGAAATAATCATGAAAATGATTCCTTTTGCTCATAAATTTATAAAAATGTGAACAAGAAAACACGAAAATTTGATTAAACAAATTCCTGCGAGTGACTGTAATTAAAAATATATTTTCTGATCCTTTCTGTTCTTCCGCCACATAGTTTCACTAAAATTCAGGTAAGCATCTGGATTTATATTTATTTCCTTGGGAACAGACGACAAAAATGTTAGACTATTTTTTCGACTAATTATTTGCAAGAATAGTTTTAAATATTTATTTGCAAATTCTCCGGCAGAAATATATGAATCCAGTTTCATGTGTTTGGGCTTGGTTCAAGTTCTAGAAACAACTTTGTTAAAACAAAAAAATTACCGAGTGACTCAGAAGTGTTTACAGTAATAGTGGCGTCAAGGGAAAAATTGTCCTTTTAACACAGTGTTTTTCGTTCATGTTTTTACCTTTGTTTTGTTTTTTTGTTTTTTGTTTTTTTTTTTGTTTTTTTTTTCTTGTTTTTTTTTTTTTTGCTTTGCGAATACGTTTCTTAAAACGTACATCATACATAGTGACATGAGTAAAAATCAGCAACAAATTAACTTTCTTATTCGAATTATTTTTAATTGCTCATATTTTATTTATTTTTATTTCATATATATATATATATATATATATATATATATATAATTATATGGTTATGTCAATTTTACATTGCGACATGGAAATTTCTATGTTTCGAGATTAATTCTCATCATCAGGCAATGTTGGTGTGGTTGTGCAGACGATTTACATTTAAATGACAAATACTTTCGGTTTACTGTGAATGTATGTGGGTGTTTCTTTTTTTTTTGTGTGTGTGTGTGTGTGTTTGTGTGTGTGTGTGTGTGTGTGTGGTTAATCAGAATGGAGATTTACTTAGGGGTTTGACCCCGAGGAATTTCTGTGCTAACCAACTTTTTTCCTCCTCTGTTTTTCTTTTTCCTTGACCCTATTCCTCTCTCGTCTTTTCCTTCGCATTTATCTGATCTTATTATTTTCCCTTCAGTTTTATTACATTTCATGTGTTATTCCTTTTTAGTAGTACCAGATATATATATATATATATATATATATATATATATATATATATATATAATATTATTATTATTATTATTATTATTAAATATATATATTATTAAATATATTATTAAATATATATATTATATTATATATATATATATTATTATATATATATTATATTATATATATTATATTATATATATATATTATTAAATATATATATTATATTATATTACATATATATATATATTATTATATATATATATTATATATATTATATTACATATATATATATTATTATATATATATATTATATATATTATATTATATATATATATTATTAAATATATATATTATATTATATTATATATATATATATTATTAAATATATATATTATATTACATATATATATATATATATATATATATTATATTATATATATTATATTATATATATATATTATATTATATTATATATATATATTATATTATATTACATATATATATATATTATTAAATATATATATTATATTATATTACATATATATATATATTATTAAATATATATATTATATTATATTACATATATATATATATTATTAAATATATATATTATATTATATTACATATATATATATATTATTAAATATATATATTATATTATATTACATATATATATATATTATTAAATATATATATTATATTATATTACATATATATATATATTATTAAATATATATATTATATTATTATTATATATATATATATATTATTAAATATATATATTATATTATATTACATATATATATATTATTAAATATATATATTATATTATATAAAATTAGCTAATTTAGCTCATTGAAATAAATTATAATTTATAACCAATTTAAATGACGTGTTGAGTTTTCCTTTATAAATGGCATATTGCTCTGGAAAATATCCATTGAGCTATATAAATATAACACTTAATATTTTATATTAAGTTGATCTTGTTGGATTATCCTTGCCGTTTACGGACTGGATATATATATATATATATATATATATATATATATATATATATATAGAGAGAGAGAGAGAGAGAGAGAGAGAGATTTTTTTCTTCGAAATAAAGTAGAAATTAGTTACATAAATTAAGTAATGGGTTATTAGCTGTTTAGTGCCCCCTAGATGTGAATTTGCACGAGATACTAGATTTGCAACTAGGTCCCACCCTTTTACAGTGAAACCGATGAAATGTAACCGCAATTTCTACTCCAACAGCTTCTTTCCTTGCACTTCCCGCCTGTGGAATTCCCTACCGCATGCTTGCTTCCCCGTCGGCTACAACCTCCAGGAGTTTAAATGTAAGGTCAATAGACACCTCTAAACACACTAACTCACACTCACTCTCTCCAACTCTCTCCCTATGTACATCCTAAGTCGTCTATCACCCTCCTTCTGACATTTCCTATACCCAATCCCTCTATGTAACCCCTTGCGCTATAGTGGCAGTGGAATGCCTTGCTTGGTGTGACACGATTAAAAACAAAAAAAAACAAAAAATTCCAAAGGACAGTCTTGTTTAATCATATAAAGTACACAATGGAATTTAAATGGTTGAACTTCATTAGCATTGATTGTCTCCATAAAGTTTTGCGAGTCCTTTTCTTAAAATGTACATCATACATAGTGACAGGGGGTAAAAACCAGCAACAAATTAACTTTCTTATTCGAATTATTCTTACTTGTTCTTATTTTATTTATTCTTATTTCATATATATATATATATATATATATATATATATATAGTCATCTGCAGACAGATCTGTTTGCTGTATCACAGCTCATCAGTACGTACGGTTAGTTTTTAACCCAGGATTGAAACCCGACCGAATTGGCGTCAGTCGGCAATTCTACCTCTGGGCTATGAGCGTTCGGTAGAAGAAGGCAGACTTTTTAGCGTGTATATTATCATTATAGGCGCCCAATAGCCAGAGTGATCTAATTCATTTTACTGAATGAACGATGAGCGATATATATATATATATATTTGAAAATGTTTTTATAGGTACAAAATTTAATTAAAGTGATGAAAGTTTGTAGCCTTATGTTCAGTCAGTTAAGTGCCATACGTGATACACGCTTGGGCGATCATGTCTCGAAAGAGACATGACTGACTGGATTCAACTGGAATTCGAACTCGGCTCCCCGGTTTCTCGTTCCGAGCCGATATCCACTGTACCACAACGCACATCCAGCCTTATGTTACACATTATAAAAATAGTACAAAAAAGGCGAAACAACCGGTTTCGCTCCCGCTCGTCAAACCTCTGCGGGAGATTTAAACTAGAATTAAAATACAGAAGTGTGTAATGAAAAGTGAGGAGAAAAAAATTTTCTCGTAGAGGCCTGACGAATGGGTGCGAAACCAATTGCTTCGCCTTTTCTTTACTATTTTATAATGTGTAACATTAAGCTACACACTTTCATCTCTCTATATATAAAACTACTAAAATGTTGTAAGTTAAAATTTTTTTTGACAGTATTTATCTATTTCTATTACCATATATATATATATATATATATATATATATATATATATATATATATATATATTTGATATTTCAGCCCGGCCTCGGCCTTTCATCAGAAACAAACGATTTTAAACTAGAAGCATCCGTCGTCAGATGTGTACGTCGCGTGATGTAGAAAGCAACAGAGTTTGAATATTTTTAAACGTATTTTTACTTTATTTCGAATATATATATATATATATATATATATATATATATATATATATATATTGTGTGTGTGTATTTTAGCAGCATTTTTTCATTAATACAGGTTTCATTGAATAATATAGACAAGTTCTGTCTATTTTGTGTAAGATCCTTTCGTATGATCTATCAAGCTAGTCAGATCATACGAAAGGATCTTACACAAAATAGACAGAACTTGTCTATATTATTCAATTAAACCTGTATTAAAATATATATATATATATATATATATATATATATTGTTCAAAATAAAGTAAAAATAAGTTACATAATGGGTTATTAGTTGTTTAGGCTTTTTTGTAGATAGAGTAGTAGAAATTCATTTTCGTGTTTGCATTTGAAAATTAATTCTGACCATTAAGAGCATATGTGTGTGCATGTGTATGTGTGAGAGAGAGAGATTAATATCGCAAGAACAATTCTTAAGGACCATTAAGAGCACGTGTGTGTGTGTGAGAGAGAGAGAGAGAGAGAGAGAGGTGGGGAGATTAGCATAGCAAGAACAATTCTTAAGGACAGCCTTGTTTAATCATATAAAGTACACAATGGAATTTAAATGGTTCAAACTTATTGGCGCCTATTGTCTCCTAAATGTTCTAATTTAAAAGTATTTTATGTGACCATGGACTAAACGAAAAGTGAAGCAATAAAGTTGAAATAAAATCGACTAGATAACTGTTTCTAAAAAAATATTTTTATAAATATTTCTTAGTCATTGTTCTGATGAACTTTACTCTATGGTAGCTAGACTTTATGAATTTAAGTTCAGTACTAGATTGGCGGCAATGTCTCATCATTTTACACATGGACAGGTGCATCCGTAAGTCCTATCATTCAGTAACTCCTTGTGTCTTAGTGGTTTTACTACCTTCCATGGGGTGGATTTTATCAAAAATGAAATATTCCGTGTCGGGTATGGGGGACACATGCACCACACTGGATTGACGACCCCGAATTAATTTTCATATCATGAACAGGCTATTAACTGGGACATTTGACATTTTCAAACACTTGTAATGTCCTAGAAAAATACTTTATCAATTTATCTTTGTGCAAATTTTGCAGTTGATTTTGCAAAGTGCAGGTGTTTGTGCAAACAATGAACTCTAGATAAGCGTTGAGCACTTATCATTTGCAACTATGATAAGTCCTACTTTCTTTTTAGCCATTTTTTAAACAATTCACTCTAAGCAAGGCAATGAAGCTACTAAGACGCAACAGGATACTAAGTATGTGAGCATATGTAAGAAAAAATATTAAGGAGAGAGAACAATAGAAGAGTTCCCTGAAAGCAATATACTGCGCCTCCTCGGCCTTACCCTATCTTCCAGCCTCATGCCGAATCATTACATTAAGTCAATAGCTAAATCCACTGCTAGGAAGGTTGGGTCACTGTGTCGGGCCAGGAAGTATTTTTTCCGCATGAATCTCTCTTGCCCATATACAAATCAACCATCCGTCCGTGCATAGAATACTGCTGTCAGGCGCCCCTGATGTTCATCTCCGTGTTCTCGACAGGCTCCAAAGGAGAATCAGTACTGAGATAGGTCCCGACTTGGCAGCTCGACTCCAGTCACTTTCTCACCGGCGGGATGTGGCTTCCCTCTGTCTATTCCGACGAACTTAGGTCACTGGTGCCCCCGCCACAAGAATTTACTCGTGCAACCAGACTGGCAACAAGGTCCCACCCTTTTACAGTTGAATCTACCAAATGCTGGCGACAATTCAACTCCATCAGCTTCTTTTCTCGCACTTCCCGCCTGTAGAACTCTCTTCCATATACTTGCTTTCCTGACGGCTACAACCTCCAGAAATTTAAATGCAATGTACACAGAACAATACACACAATAATATATACAATAATATATATAACACACATATTCATAACTATACTTGGGAACATGCACATAATTAGGTGCACCCATATACACGAAAAACATATCTAACTTCAGATATAGCAATACCTGCACCATTATACACGTGAAATATTTATATTGAAGTGATTACAGTAAAATCATTTACAATCACACAGTGCAAGACAGGACATTTTAACTTCGTACATCAATAATATAAAGCCGTTGAGTACTTATATTGGCATGTCACCCCATTGCATGGTAGATCTCTATCCTCACTTCTTCGGTCCGTAAAATCCCCCAACGAATGATCCATATAAAATATGAAAGAAATGGCAAGTGTGTCGGAATGGGGTAATTCTAAGATTTTATGTTAGTTTAAATTTATTTTTATGACGACATTTGAAAATCATTTCAATTCTTTGATTTAATAATTGGCTAAATTCTTTGAATTTGATAATTTTAATCTTTTTGTCTAAGCATAAATTGCATCTGCTTCTAAAGCTGTTATATCCCTATAATCTTCCATTCAATCTGAGGGGAAAGATTTCTGTCTTTTAATTCCCAGAAATGTTTAGAGAGAGCGGTTTGATATTTTAGGTGGGGTTTAGAAAATGATTGATTATGATTATATAGGCGTTGTTTCCATGGTTCCGCGGAAATTCCTATATATACTTTTTTCTCGTTATTGCATTCACTAGGATAGATGGTTGCTTGATATATTACCTCTTCGGATCTATATATACCTCCAATAGGTCATCTGTTTTTGACTCTACAGTTACAGAGGGTTGTATTATCTGTCTTTTGGTTTTTATAAAATTTATTTAGTATATTATAAATGTGTGAATTGATGATGTTATTAATATTGCTAGTGTAAGAATAACTAAAACATTAAAAATTAGTTATTACTGCATTAGCAATATGAATAACATCATCAATTCACACAATAAAAAGATTCGTATGTGGGCATGAATAAATGTAAGTCTATAGGTATGTATAATTATAAACACAGTCACATTTGTTTGTACATATGTGGATGTGTGCGCATGTGTGTATGTGGGTATAAGTTAGTGTACATGGGTGTGTTAATTTCTGGGGTTACACATACATACGTATCCATGGAATTGGAAGTGGACGTTTAAGACTTGGTGGTCAACATCTTCGCGACTGGTATGAATACCCCCAACTGAGATGACGCCAATGTCTCTGTCCTTATTCTTTTTGTCTTATTTTTCTCTTCAGTTAAAAGAAATGCTTATTCCGGTAAAAATGTTTGTACCAAATGGAACGAATATTGTGTGGTCTGATGAAATGAGATAATTTAACTTATTGAAATGAATTATAATTTATAACCAATTTAAATGACGTGTTAAGTTTTCCTATATATATATATATACTATCAATATAGCCCGGCGTTGCTCGGGTGTAATGAAAGCTTTAAAACTAATCCATGTTCCTGGAGCTCAGACTCTTCGGACGTTGGCACGAAAGACTAAAAAGCAATAGTTGTTTCCAGTTAAAGGAAAACCGTAGACTGAATGAAAAATGAATGGATGTAAGTCAAATTTTGATTTCCTGGTATCGATATCAAATAAGTTTTTTTCGTCGTAAACTGAGTTTTGAAGACTAAATAAGCCCTCTGAGTAAATGGTATCATGGCTGACACTAAGAACTACAATTATACCTACTTAGAGCCAAACCCGAAGCAAAAACTAAAATAAAAGGGCTGAAAAAAATACAGACATACAAGCAGATAAACAGACATACAATCTTGCCTTTTATATATATGTATATATTATCGATTTTCTGCACTATTGTAAGAACTGCAACCTTGAAACTTCTGAATATCGTTTCTTATGTCTTTGTCTATGAGTGTATCAAATTTGATTAAAATCGGACCACTCCTTCTATAACCCGATTTTTTCGATTATCGATTTTCGATATTTATCGGGGGTACCTCGACACAAAACCTAACTAAGAACACTCGCAGGCGCTTATAGTACAACTGTGTAAATTTTCAAGAAAATTTGTTCAGCCGTTTCGGAGTCTATAGGTAGCAGGCACACACACACACACAGAGACAAAGTTCCATTTATTACTAAGTTTATATATATACATATATATATATATATATATATATATATATATATATATATATATATCTTAACGAGAGATAAGTAGGTAATTGTTGTGGTGTAAATAACACACCCTTAGACGTTTAAACAAAGAACTCTTGTAGAAGAGTATTTCTTGCAGACGTCACGACCAATGCCTAACTTTCTATTATAACCACTAGAAACTGAACTATAACAGCCATTGAACTTGGTTTTATCATGAGGGTCTCCCGGTGGCAGTACCAGTGGCCTCCTTGCTGGCATGTTTCGGCTATTGAAACCCAATCCCTGAGCATTTTAGTGGGATTTCTCAATCTAGGCCAGTTGACATTAGCTTCACTGTTTAAAAAAATAAAAAAAGACGGATCAACACGAACACGTTTACTCACTAAAAATAAAGTTTGATTAGACCTGGAAATTGAAATTCTATTTCAATTTCCAGGTCTAATCAAACTTTATTTTTAGTGGAAATGTGGAAATTGAAAACAAGTGTTGTGCCAGTGATAGTAGGTGCACTTGGAATGATAAAAAATGGAACATAACAAGACGTTGAAAGAATCCCTGGAAACCCCAGCTTAAGAGATATACAAAAAATTGTCTTATTAAGTACAGCCCACACACTAAGGAAAACTTTGTCTATGTAACGCTAGAGATGAGAGGGAAGATAGAAAAAACATGAAATGGAGCCTTAACAACACGCCGCGACCTGCCTTAGATCTTCCCGCAGACTTGGTTGGTAGTGCGACCATAGCAGAAATCGAAATATGATGAAAAATGACATAATAATAATGTCGGGCAAACTACCTGATACTAACTTATCTACCCTTTCTCTTTATTCTTTGCAGGTTCTCCCCTGAAAACATTCGTCGTCGAAATCTTATGGCTTATCTCCCTTTCGGCGCTGGACCCCGTCAGTGCATCGGTATACGCTTCGCTATGATGGAAGGTAAATTCACAATCATCAAGATCGTTCGGAACTTCCACATTATCCTTTCCGAAAAACAAGGACCATTAAAAACCATCGAAGGAGCAACAATCGCCCCGCGTGATGGGGTCCTTTGCAGGTTGTTTTCCCGTCAGAGCACGTCCTATTGAGATAAAAGATCGGGAAGAAAGCGAGAATCTTTGTTTTACACTGGCCTTCATTATGTTTGTCCTCATCTTCATTTTGAAGGTATTTTTTTTTTATCCTGTGTCACACGAAGAATTCCGGACATTTGTTATAATATGGACATCCCACAGATAATATATTTTACATCCGGGTTCTTTTTCTGGTGCCAGACTTTCTAATATCGGCAAGCATTAACAATATGTTTGTTTAACGATTATTCTATTTTATTCTCTGAGAGAATAAGAGTGACTATTTTTTAAAAAGTGGAAAAATTACCACCAAAAGATTTTTGTTTGTAAACCCAGCTCTCTCTCTCTCTCTCTCTCTCTCTCTCTCTCTCTCATATATATATATATATATATATAGATATATATATATATATATAAGAAAAATTGAGGTAGACACGTTATTTCATGGTAAATCGGAAGTATAGGCCTATTACAGGCGAACCATCATTAGAGGTAAAATAAATACGGAAGCTGATGATGGTTCGCCTGAAATAGGCCTATATTTCCGATTTACCATGAAATAACGTGTCTGTCTTAATTTTTCTTATATTTGCTCTATATGTATTTATATACATATATATTTAGAGCTCTCTTAGAGAGTTATCCTACCACTGTATGTACAGGATACTCCTTTGGATTCTTCTATACCCACACTGCATGCTAATATATATATATATATATATATATATATATATTGGGGTAGTCGTAGCTGTTAAGATAAGCGACACCTGGCATATTGGTAAGAATATCAAATATGACAGTGACAATAGTGAATATATGATAATCAAAAAGTCGAGAAACGAACATGCCCACAACCCGTTTTCTGTAGACCATACACATTTTGATCAAATAAAAAATCTTTGGTCAGTGAAATTCTTCACCAACCACAGCCAATTTTCATTCATTTTTGACTAGTATATTTTTCATCTTATTTCTTTTGCTTTTCCACCAAATAATTATAGCCTTAAGTTGTCTGAATTTCTTAGAAGAAGCATTATCAATTATTATTCATTTTTTACTAGTATTTCTTTCAACTTATTTTCCTTGCTTTACCACCAAGTAATAATTTTTCTTAAATTGTCTAAATTTCTTAGATGAAGCATTGTCAGTTATTATTAATTTTTGATTTTTGATTTGAATTTATTATTTTTTTAAAAGTTGACGCTCAAATATACATTAATTACATTACACAACCCGGTAGCCACTAGCTTGAAAAAATAATAATTAAGTAACATATATATATATATATATATATATATATATCCCTCAAAAAAGGAAACATGTAAGAATATTGGAAAAATTAAATCAAAAATTAATAATATCATCCTTGCAGGTCTTTTTCAATAAAACATGGTTATCGGTAAGCATTAACAATATGTTTGTTTAACGATTATTATATTTCATTCTCTGATAATTAAGACTATTTATTAAGAAGTGGAAACCCTTCTCTCTCTCTCTCTCTCTCTTTCTCTCTCTCTCCAAATACCCAATATATATAAAGGTTTTTCGATTATTACAATGGATAATACATATTTCACCGCTTTGATGTTATTATCACGGCTCGTCAGATCCAAATATATATATATATATATATATATATATATATATATATAGTCATCCGCAGAGAGATCTGTTTCGCTGTATCACAGCTCATCAGTACGGTTAGACCCCGATTGCTTTTAATCCAGGGTTGAAACCCGATCGCATTTGGCGTCAGCCGGCGATTCTACCTCTGTGCTATGGGCGTTCGGTAGAAGAAGGCAGACTTTTTAGCGTGTATATTGTCATTATACCCGCCAATAGCCAGAGTGCTCTAATCCATTACTGAATGAGCGATATATATATATATATATATATATATATATATATATTACGAAAATGCAAGCATTAACAATATGTTTGTTTAACGATTATTCTATTTCATTCTCTGATAATTAAGCGTGACTATTTATTAAAAATAGGAAACCCTTCTCTCTCTCTCTCTCTCTCTCTCTCTCTCTCTCTCTCTCTCCAAATACACAATATATTATATTTTTATTACTAAAATCCTGCCGAATATATATATATATATATATATATATATATATATATATATATGTGTATATTCAAATATGACAGACAATGAATTTCTATTATTTTTAATCATGAGCTGTTCTAAACATCGTATTTTGGCTTTAATTTATGGTGAAAATAAAGACAAAAATTGTCCAACACTTGGATATTTTTTATTACGCTGGTTCTAAACTTTCGGCTCACATGAGCCATCTTCAGAATGGTTGTAGGGACGTTAATATATCCACCATCAAAAATGATATTTTCTTGTGGCGACATAAAATATTGCCATGCGACGATAACAGTCACCGAATAGCATACGCAGTTCGTAAATTTGTAATGCGGTTCTATGACGTCACACTGAGTGAGAGACCAAAATGTTAACAGAACCTTATGTCTCAATACAATGTAATATGTTGTAACTAGACTGAAATGTGATCTTATTAAGTGTTGGTTGCTTTCATTTAATGTAGTTTCTATTATCTGTTGGTTATTTTAACTGTGTGTATGTGCGGGTATTATTGTGTTATCGGCAACAATCTAATATTATGTACATAGCGATTGTAGAAGTCAAATAAACTTACCTTTCAACGTGGCTGTCTCCTTTTGTCTCCCTGCAGGTGAATATTCAAGAGTGTAGATATTGTGCTTAATATTTATGGAGCTCAGTATACACACTGAAATTATCAGCCAATCAATACTTATAGAATGGACTTGCCTGTAGCAGAATGGAATCTCCCAGGTTATTATTTAAACCACCTACCAATTAGCCCTGGCGGTTTTTTTGGTCAGTTAGCCCCAACTTCCATTCTAGTTGATTAGTGGCTGGTTGTTTTAGAAGAATTTTACATGGCGATGCGAACAGGATGGAATGATTGACAAGAGCTGCTTGTTGAAATTGGCATTCCAGCTGACTCTGCCAGGACTTATGCTGAAATCTTTGTGAGAGAAAGCATCACCAAGGATAGCCTCACTATATATATATATATTATCGATTTTCTGCACTATTGTAAGAACTGCAACTTTGAAACTTCTGAATATCGTTTCTAATGTCTTTGTCTATGAGTGCATCAAATTTGATTAAAATCGGACCAATCCTTCTATAACCCGATTATTTCGATTATCTCCCTCTAACCCTGCAAGTTACTTGTTCACCACTGCTGTAGCCTAGTATTGAACTCACAACTCTTTGGGTCAAGTCACAAGAACTAACCAGTCTATATCCACTGGGCCATGAGTCCATAAGGACAACTGAAATTTTGGGACTCAAACCTAATGTCCAGTAACCCTTTTTTACCAGAGTTACTAAAATACATTAAAAAAAAACATGAAAAAGGATACACTCTAAATAATTTTTTGAATAATGATAATCAGACATCTCTCATAAAATCCAGGTGACATGAAGAAAATTAGACAATACATCCGCTAAAATGTAACTTATAAAAACAACAAGTACAATGATACTATCAAGGCGGGATTTACATATGCCCAAGTATGAGCTGCAGCCTAGGTGCCTAAAAACTAGAGTGTCCTCCATAAAACAAAAAAAAATGGAGTGCTATAATAATAATAATAATAATAAAATTCCTGTTAAATTAAAAATTCACATACACTCAGATAAGTAATAGATTATTTCATTTTGATTGTAAGTAGATACAGATGACAAAGATATTTCTGAGGTACTATCATGGCACTGCGAACAGGACCGAATGATTGGTAAGAGCTACTTGTTAAAATTGGCATTCCAGCTGATTCTGCCAGGACCTATGCTGAAATTTTTGTGAGAGAAAGCATTACCAAGGATAACCTGCACATATCCATTTAAAGGAGGGGGCAGTCCCTAAAGCTAAGCACAGACCTATACCTGTTCCTTACCACCTTCAAGAACCAGTAAGGCAAGCCCTAATGCAAGACATAGAAAGAGGTATAGTAAAACAAGTGCCGGTTGGTACTCCTACAGATTGGTGCAGCACGATGGTGATTACAACAAAAAAGGATGGTCGACAGAGGTGAACCATTGACTATCAACATTTGACATCAACAGAGTTACCTGCTTAGCTCCTGACTGGAGTAAAGATGGTATGGGATTTTTACTTCTTCAAAAGCACTGCACATGTACACTCGATAGTGCCCCAGTTTGTTGTCCTGAAGGCTGGCACCTTGTGTTTGCTGGAAGCAGATTTTGTACAGATGCCGAACAGATATGCACCTATAGAAGGAGAAGCAACAGCTATCAGCTGGGCACTTGAAAAGTCCCGGATGTTTATACTGGGTTGCCCAAACGTTATAGTGGTGACCGACCACGAGCCACTCAAAGAACTTTTTGGTGATAGAGATCTCAAAAAAATCCACAACCCACGCCTATTCCGGCTCAAGGAGAAAAGCTTGAGATATCATTTCACAATGTAACACTGCCCTGGAGAATGGCATAGGGCCTCTGATGCTATTTTCCGCAATCCGGTCACTACGATACAGAGCCTGCTTGATACATTCCCAATAGAACCCACCCCTACGGACGTCAACGAATCAGGTGAGACTTGTGCAGCAATGACATCTACAGCCCTCATATCCATATCTCAATTAGAGAGTAACACTGCCATAACTTTCCCTGACCACATTCGCCATGCGGGTCAGAAGGACACACAATACACCTGGTTATGCAGGACCATAGACAAAGGTTTTCCAAACAGTCGTCAAGCAACACCGCCTACAATCCGAGAATATTGGGAAGTTCGTAACCGTCTCAGCAATGACAATGGCCTAATTCTCCTGGACAGGAGAGTAGTGATGTATATGTGCGTGTGTATATATATAATATGTATATGTGTATATATATGTATGTGTGTATATATATATATATATATATATATATATACATATATATATATATGTATAGGTGTATGTGTGTATATATATATATACATATATATATGTATAGGTGTATGTGTGTATATATATATATATACATATATATATATATATGTATAGGTGTATGTGTGTATATATATATATATATACATATATATATATATATGTATAGGTATATGTGTGTATATATATATATATGTATAGGTATATGTGTGTGTACATGTATGTATATGTGTGTATATATGTATATGTAGAAGTTAAATAACTTACTTTTACATGGCACTGCAAACAGGATGGAATGATTGGCAAGAGCTGCTTGTTGAAATTGGCATTCCAGCTGATTCTGCCAGGACCTATGCTGAAATTTTCGTGAGAGAAAGCATTACCAAGGATAGCCTCACTATGATAGACCGAGACATCCTCAAAGAGCTAGGTATCACGACCATGGGGCATGCACTGGCTGTCTCCCAAAATAAAATATAAAAATCTGAAAACCTGAAGCAGTTACTATCGCCCGGTTCACACTCCACTCACGTCTATTGAACAGGTGAAGAGGCTTATCCCTTGTTTCCTGTTCAGGTTGTGGTTTCCGGTTTTTCTCTTTACCAATCTTTTTTTTTATTTTATTTTATTTTTTTCAATTGGAGTAGATAGACTAAACTATCGCCCGGTTCACACTCCATCCACGTCTATTGAACAGGTGAGGAGGCTCATCCCTTGTTTCCTGACTGGGCAGAAGATTATCCCGCAGTAGGTTGCCATTGCTTTTTGCGGTAGACTGGTTGCCAGCCAAGGCTACAGAACCCAATCTGTCCTGTTATTTGACTCATGGCTAGAGAGAGAAGAGATGTATTATATTATTAAGTAGTAATTAGTGGGGGATCAGTTTATTACTTCATAACAATAGAAAACCGATCCCCCACTTTATGACTAGTAGAAGCCTTAATCATGATTCCAACTATTATATTCAGTCAGTCAGTTAAGTGCTATACGTGATACACGCTTGGGCGATCATGTCTCTTTCGAGACATAACTGACTGGTTATCCCGCAGTAGGTTGCCATTGCTTTCTGCTGTAGACTGGTTGCCGACCAAGGCTATAGAACCTAATCTGCCCTGTTATTTAACCCATAACTGGAAGGAATAGACGGATTAATACCTTTCCCAAGGGTATTTGCGCGTAAGTAAATGCAATGAATTCAGCTGGAATTCGAACTCGACTCTCCGATTTCTCGTTCCGAGCCGATGTCCACTGCACCACAACGCACATATAGATGATTACGAAGCTTTTTTCCAGTAAAAAACACATTAATTTAGAAATTCTTGCAAATCTCAAATAATTAAATGAAACTCAAATTTTAATGAAACTTTCAAGACATTTCAACAAATGAATGAAATGATTTTTTAAATTATTTTTAGAAAATCTTGGCCAATATATATATATATATATATATATTTACATCTGTTACCCCACCCCCACCCAAGTAATTTCATGAAATTTCAAGAAATTCCGTTTCGAAAGTTTATTTTATTAGTTAGTAACAGGACTTTTTGGGGAATGTAAATAATCTGTTTTTGTTTGTTTTTTTCCAAAAATCTTCTCCGAACAGTAAAATAAAAACGCAATAAAAGTTCGACATTATTTAGATATATAACATTCAAAGATTTTTAAAACTGAGAAACTTTTTTTGCAAAATTGTCAAGCTGTCAAAATGGACAAAAACTGATAACTTTTCAATTCGTAACTATATATTTATGTATATAAGTATGGGTGGAATAATATTCCTTGTCCAAAGAAACACTATTTTTTAAAAAAGTGCTCAATACAAAGTAGAGCTAATAATATTTATTCATAAATTATAACATGAATATGTTACAATATCACTACAAAAGTAGCTATTTTGTTTCGACACTTCTTGTATCCTGTCAAGTGATGTGGTTATTTTAAATTGAATGGTTTTAAAAGGTTAAAAACAAGCAAGACCCCTTTAATCAGGGAGGCATCATTGTATGTACAATGTGGACCAATCACTTGATAAGACACAAGAAATGTCAAAACAAAATAGCTACTTTTGTAGTGATATTGTAACATATCTATGTTATAATTTCTGAATGAATATTATATATATATATATATATATATATATATGTATATTCGCTCTACCTTTGTATCGAGCGCTTTCTGTTAGATGATTACTCGTGTCGTGTTTTTTCTTTGGTCTTTGTACTGATTTCGGTCCAAACACTTTTGAGTGACTTTCATGCCCTAAGCTCTTTCTTTCTTTACAACCATTTTTCCCTTCATACGATAGTTTTTGAGGAAACTTTTCAAGACGAGTATAATTCTAATCTTGTTTATATATATATATATATATATATATATATATATATATATATATTCGCTCTACCTTTGTATCGAGCGCTTTCTGTTAGATGATTACTCGTGTCGTGTTTTTTCTTTGGGCTTCGTGCTGATTTCGGTCCAAACACTTTTGAGTGACTTTCATGCCCTAAGCTCTTTCTTTCTTTACAACCATTTTTCCCTTCATACGATAGTTTTTGAGGAAACTTTTCAAGACGAGTATAATTCTAATCTTGTTTATATATATATGTATATATATATTCGCTCTACCTTTGTATCGAGCACTTTCTGTTAGATGATTGCTCGTGTCGTGTTTTTTCTTTGGTCTTTGTACTGATTTCGGTCCAAACACTTTTGAGTGACTTTCATGCCCTAAGCTCTTTCTTTTTTTACAACCATTTTTCCCTTCATACGATAGTTTTTGAGGAAACTTTTCAAGACGAGTATAATTCTAATCTTGTTTATATATATATATATATATATATATATATTCGCTCTACCTTTGTATCGAGCACTTTCTGTTAGATGATTACTCGTATCGTGTTTTTTCTTTGGTCTTTGTACTGATTTCGGTCCAAACACTTTTGAGTGACTTTCATGCCCTAAGCTCTTTCTTTCTTTACAACCATTTTTCCCTTCATACGATAGTTTTTGAGGAAACTTTTCAAGACGAGTATAATTCTAATCTTGTTTATATATATATATATATATTCGCTCTACCTTTGTATCGAGCGCTTTCTGTTAGCTGATTACTCGTGTCGCTTTTTCTTTTGGCTCGTGCTGATTTCGGTCCAAACACTTTTGACCGACTTTCATGCCCTAAAGCTCTTTTTCTTTTCTTTACAACCATTTTTCCCTTCATACGATAGTTTTTGAGGAATTTTTCAACATCGTATATATAATTCTTAATCTTGTTTATATATATATATATATATATATATATATTCGCTCTACCTTGTACTATACTTTCGTTAGATGATTATCAGGCCCGTGTTTTTTCTTATCAATCCAAACACTTTGACTCACTCTTCTCGCCCTAAGCTCTTTCTTTTTTTTTTTTTACAACCATTTTTCCCTTCCGCCACGATAGTTTTTTTGAGGAAACTTTTCAAGACGAGTATAATTCTAATCTTGTTTATATATATATATATATATATATATATATATATATATATATATATATCTGCCTCACTTTTATATTGAAACGCTTGTTAGATGATTACTCGTGTCGGTTTTTTTTTTCGAGTCTTGTACCGATTTCGGTCCAAACACTTTTGAGTGACTTCATGTCTTTGTGCTCCTTTTTTCTTTACAACCATTTTTCCCTTCATGTCGATATGCTTGAGGAACCAAGACGAGTATAATTCTAATCTTGTTTATATATATATATATATATATATATATATATATATATATATATTCGCTCTACCTTTGTATCGAGCGCTTTCTGTTAGATGATTACTCGGCCGTGTTTTTTTTCGGGCTTCGTGCTGATTTTGGTCCAAATACCCTTGACTGACTTTCATGTCGTTCTTCTTTTTCTTTACAACCATTTTTCTCCCTTCATACGATAAGTTTTTGAGGAAACTTTCAAGACGAGTATGGTTCTATCTTGTTTATATATATATATATATATATATATATATATATATATATATATATATATATATATTCGCTCTACCTTTGTATCGAGCGCTTGTTAGATGATTACTCGTGTCGTGTTTTTTTTTCTTTGGGCTTCGTGCTGATTTTTGTCCAAATGATCTTTATGACTATTTTCCGGTTCTTCTTTTCTTACAACCATTTTTCCCTTCAATATGTTTTTGAGAAACTTTTCAAGATATATAATTTAATCTTTGTTTATATATATATATATATATATATATATATATATATATATTCGCTTTCTACCTTGTATCGAGCGCTTTCTGTTAGATGATTATCGCGCCTGCTTTTTCAATAACACTTTATCCAAACACCTTTGACTGACTTTCATGCCCTAAAGTTCTTCTTTTTTTTACAACCATTTTTCCCCTCTAGATAGTTTTTGAGGAAACTTTTCAAGATGAGTATAATTTAATCTGTGGTTATATATATATATATTCGCCTACCTTTTAATGAGCGCCTCTTTCTGTTAGATGATTACTCGTGTCGCTTTTTCTTTGGTCTCTGTACCGATTTGGTCCAAACACTTTTGAGTGACTTCTTTCATGCCCTAAGCTCTTTCTTTTTTCTTTACAACCATTTTTCCTTCATACGATAGCGTTTGAGGAAACTTTTCAAGACGAGACACTTTATCTCGTTTATATATATATATATATATATATATATATATATATATATATATATATATATCTGCCTTTACCTTTTTGTATTGGTCTTCTTGTTAGATGATTACTCGTGTCGGATTTTTTTTTCTTTATCTTTTGTAAATTGATTTATCCAAACACTTTGAGTGACTTCGCGCCTCGTTCTTTTTTTTTTTACAACCATTTTTCTCCCTTCATACGATAGTTTTTGATAAAGTTTCTAAGACGAGTATAATTCTAATCTTGTTTATATATATATATATATATATATATATATATATATATATATGTATATATATATATATATATATATTCGCTCTACCTTTGTATCGAGCGCTTTCTGTTAGATGATTACTCGTGTCGTGTTTTTTCTTTGGGCTTCGTGCTGATTTCGGTCCAAACACTTTTGACTGACTTTCATGCCCTAAGCTCTTTCTTTCTTTACAACCATTTTTCCCTCCATACGATAGTTTTTGAGGAAACTTTTCAAGACGAGTATTATTCTAACCTTGTTTATATATATATATATATATATATATATATATATATATATATATATATTCGCTCTACCTTTGTATCGAGCGCTTTCTGTTAGATGATTACTCGTGTCGTGTTTTTTCTTTGGTCACTGATTTCGGTCCAAACACTTTTGACTGACTTTCATGCCCTAAGCTCTTTCTTTTTTACAACCATTTTTCCCTTCATACGATAGTTTCTGAGGAAACATTTCAAGACGAGTATAATTCTAATCTTGTTTATATATATATATATATATATATATATATATTCGCTCTACCTTTGTATCGAGCGCTTTCTGTTAGCTGATTACTCGTGTCGTGTTTTTTCTTTGGGCTTCGTGCTGATTTCGGTCCAAACACTTTTGAGTGACTTTCATGCCCTAAGCTCTTTCTTTCTTTACAACCATTTTTCCCTTCATACGATAGTTTTTGAGGAAACTTTTCAAGACGAGTATAATTCTAATCTTGTTTATATATATATATATATATATATATATATATATATATATATATATATTCGCTCTACCTTTGTATCGAGCGCTTTCTGTTAGCTGATTACTCGTGTCGTGTTTTTTCTTTGGGCTTCGTGCTGATTTCGGTCCAAACACTTTTGACTGACTTTCATGCCCTAAGCTCTTTCTTTCTTTACAACCATTTTTCCCTTCATACGATAGTTTTTGAGGAAAGTTTTCAAGACGAGTATAATTCTAATCTTGTTTATATATATATATATATATATATATATATATATATATATATATATTCGCTCTACCTTTGTATCGAGCGCTTTCTGTTAGATGATTACTCGTGTCGTGTTTTTTCTTTGGGCTTCGTGCTGATTTCGGTCCAAACACTTTTGACTGACTTTCATGCCCTAAGCTCTTTCTTTCTTCACAACCATTTTTCCCTTCATACGATAGTTTTTGAGGAAACTTTTCAAGACGAGTATAATTCTAATCTTGTTTATATATATATATATATATATATATATATATATATATATATATATATATATATATATGTGTGTGTGTGTGTGTGAATAAGTAAAGAACAGTTAGGGAAAAGTGTCATTGATGTTTCACTTTAACAAGCTTCTTCAGAGATTTTTTTAAATGGTCAGCTTTCCTTGTCGATCAGTTTATGTGAAACCTACGTAGGTTCGTTTGGCTCATTAGATGCTATTTAGTTTGCTCTACTTTTGTATTGAGCACTTTCTGTTAGATGATTACTCGTGTCGTGTTTTTTCTTTGGTCTTTGTACTGATTTCGGTCCAAACACTTTTGACTGACTTTCATGCCCTAAGCTCTTTCTTTTTTTTTTACAACCATTTTTTCCTTCGTTCGATAGTTTTCGAGGAAAGTTTTCGAGACGAGTATAATTATCATTGTGACACGATAACTAGGCGTATATTAAGGTGGATTTGTAAAATATTTATTATAATAGATTAAGAATAGAAACTGGTTAAAGAATAGAAAAATAGTTTAAAAACATGCGTTTCGTTTAACAAAAGTGAAAAAGAGGGAAAAAATAAATAAATAAACGTTTTTTCTCTTATAAGGAAATTTGTGAAAGAGAAAAGGGTATCAGATTACTGTTAAATCATCCCAGTCTTCCAATAAATATTTGACTAAGTGATTTGATGTGATAAAATATAAAGTTTAGGAAATAGATTTTTGAGTGACCAGGTCAAAAACTGTCTTTACTGTATCTTGACCACACATTAAGAAAATAAAGAAAAGATAATAGAATTTTCCCTTTCTCCAGGCAATAAAAAAACGCCTGGTTACGAGTAAAGTGTCAGGGCTATAAAAACATCCGGCGGCCTTCACACGAAGCTTTATTAAGATAAAAAGATTTTTAAAAATCCTGGAAAATACTAAGGCTAAGTGCAGACTGGATGTCTGCGGGAAGTTTACACATCAAAAGAAGCAAAATTTAAGTACCTTGAAATTTTGGACTTACAGTCACCAATGCTTATCTTTTGTTTTAAGCCGATCGTCTAGTGGACTTCCGATTATTTCAATATAAATACAAGTGATTTTTCCGAGTTGTCAGTTGAGTTGAGTTCGGTTTAGCCAGGCGTGTGCTTGAAGTAGCTGCGTGTGTCGGGCGCGCCGAGGAGGGGAAGCTCCGTTCGTCTTGAGTCGGTCGGTTCGGCATTTGATCTCCATTAATTAGTGTTAGAGCTGAGTGTCACATCGCCTGCCCCAACTGCAAAACTAACTCTGAACGAAATAAAGCATCGATTTAAATCATCCAAGTTGTGGAAATTCGTTCCTTATAGTTTATCTTGTACCCCCAGCTTGAGACTCCGACTTTTCAACAAACCCCCGACAACATCACAGCGTGGAGAACGGCCGCCAGAGAACAGAGAAATTGTTCAGACCTCCACTGGGGTGTTACATAATCACATATATATATATATATATATATATAAAAGTACATTATAATCTGAAAAAGTTTTTTCAATAAATAATGAATTTTTACAAGAATGGTATTCATTTAGTCTTTTTTAATTATAATAATTTATAAAGTTTCAAAAATATTTTTTTGATTCTTCAAAGCCTTGTGGCAGTTAAGTTAATAAGTGAAGACTGTGAAAAGCTTAATACATATCTTTGAGCCAAAAGATTTTAAAATATTGTGTGCGTGTGCGTGTGCGTGTGCGTGTGTGTGTGTGTGTGCAGTTGGGGTATGTTTTTAAGTATGATATTTCGTCTCTGACATTAAAAGGTAACATGTTTCACGGTTTCTTCCCCTTAAAAAAACTTTGGACAATTATGTCAATTCTGGCAAAGCTTATCAATGCATCTGGCTGTCATCACTCACTTCACAGGTCAGAAACATTTGAACTCAGTGATTAAGAAATATTTTTATTCTAAATTTCATTCTATAAGCAAGTTTCAAGTCAGGTTAAATTTGCTAATTTTTCATATGCAAATATGAAATACTACCCGGCCGGTCGCTGTTGGTTTTGATCCAGATAGCTGGTCGTAGATTGACTCTGTTCACGGTGATCTCCCTTGTCCCACGTTGTGTTGATTAATCACAAGGTAGTCACGTGAGTTTTCCGCTAGCTGTCTCTCTGCCGAACTAAACCAAACCGGGAAGCGTGCACACAATTGAGTAATAAAAGAAAGAAATATAGCACCAAGAAAAATAAGTGGACCGACGTTTGAAGTGTTGTAAAATAACGTCTATATACACAGAAAGTAATTCCCACAATAGTCTTTTGGATGATTCCCAATCCCTGCTTCTATGAAGCTGGTAGCGGAACGGAAGTCTCTTAAGTGAATCGAATTATTCTCCTAAAGAATAAACGAGAAATCTGGTTAATCGCAGCTCGCCGCTCCGAACAGAGTTCTAAGTTCGTTGTAAGTCTAGTCAACTTGATTCTTGTTTTCCTGAACGTTGCGGAAATTGCCGAAGTGCTGGGTTATGGGTAGGTTGGCGCGGTTCGTCTTCGGAAACGGAATCGAGGTGGATTTCTTGTTCCGGACTGAATCACTCTCACCAAAAACTGATTTTGGTCCCTCGGGACCCTGTATTTATGTCCAACTGTTATCTTTTATTTCTCTTCCTTCGCGCATATTCGGAGGGAGAATAAAGAAAAATGTCTTTTAGTACGTTTTCTTCTGATCTATAATAGCAATTAAAAGATTTTCCCATTATAGTTAATAAAATTAAATACCTCCGTTCCGCCAAACTATTGTTGCACTCAAAAATAACGTATCACAGGTGTATATTTTATTTTTGCGAGATTTTTAAAACCGAGAAACAACAATTCTTTATAAAATTGTCGATCTGTCAAAATGGACAAAAACTGATAACTTTTTAAATCTCTAAAAAGTTGAGATTCCAATCAATAAAATTTCTATTTGAAATACACCAGAGTAGTTTGCTGACTGGAATAATTAGTAAATTTAATAACTTAGCTTTCAATTAAAGCTAAAATGAAAAGCTTCAAGAAAAGGATTTTATTTTTTAAAGTTCACTTTAAAACTTGTAAAGAAATGAGTGAAGGTACCTAATATATGCATAATAGAACCTAATGAGCCAGACGAAGCTACCCTGTATTTATGTCCATGCCATGGTATGGGGCTAACGGACACTTGGTGTCTAACCCCTCAACTCGGCAACCAATAAAATGCTGAGGTTAGCTGCTACTCGTTGTTGCCTTTGGTTTACCCAAAGGGATTAGTCTTATTTCCATGACGTCAACTATTGGTTGTCTCCCCCTTTCGGGCGCTGATTCACAAGACCAATGAGATTCCTCTCAGTCTTATGACGTCATCTTCCCATACCCCTCTAACTTAACTGGACTTAACCGGCGAATTTTCTTTCTTACGAAACAATTTCGGGGATTCTTTTTTAATCAATCACTATTAACCCCTGTGAACTTGTTTCGCCCAAAACAAGTTGACAAGGGTCTGTTGATATTGTCATTTAGATAAGAATCAAGCTAAATGTCTCTTCGCTAAATTACTAATCCAGTCCTCAACTCAGAATTAGATATTTGTTATCTTATTCCGCTTCACAATTCACGCAAGACAATGTCTTTGGGTACAATAATAAAAGGTAACACTTGTCTAGTGCCATGTGGTTAGTTTTATGTTTCAGATTTCTAATGTCCAGCGAAAATAACAATTGAATTCATTTCTCTTCTCATTCTCCTCTCCCTCCTTCAGGTTTAGAATGACAACAGAGAGCAAAACTTGTTAGCTTTCATGGGTGGGCTAAAACCAACTTCTATTGTTCGTTGTACTTTATGACATTAAAAACAAATCTAAGTTTAATGCTTCTAAAACGAAGCTACTCTCAATTAACCATCATCGACAATCTCACCTACCTCCCATTAGCATGGACCAGGCTTGCCTCCCAGAGAGTAAAACACTACGCCTCCTTGGTCTCACACTTTCAGCGGACCTCAAATGGAATGACTATATCGAATCCATTGCTAAATCCGCTGCTATGAAAGTCGGTTCTCTGTGTAGGGCCCGGAAGTTTTTTCCGTCTAAATCTATCCTGCATATTTATAAATCTACCATCCGCCCGTGCATTGAATACTGCTGCCATATCTGGTCGGGTGCCCCTGCTGTTCTCCTCGGGCTTCTCGATAAGGTTCAGAGAAGGGTCTGTAATATGATAGATACCGACTTGGCAGACCGCCTGCAGTCTCTCTCCTACCGGCGCGACGTGGCTTCCCTGTGTCTCTTCTATAAATACTTTCACGGCTTCTGCTCCGATGAACTTAGATCACTAGTGCCCCCTAAATACGAATTTGAACGAGATACTAGATTAGCAACTAGATCCCACCCTTTTACAGTAAAACCGATAAAATGCAGCCGTAACTTCTACCCCAACAGTTTCTTTCCTCGCACTTCCCGACTGTGGAATTCTCTTCCAAACGATTGCTTCCCCGACGGCTACAATCTCCAGGAGTTTAAATGTAAGGTCAATAGACACCTCCTAACACACTAACCTGCTCCCATTCTATCAAACACTCTTCCCATCTGCCCAACCCTCATCCTCGCTATCCTTACTCATCTGTCACCTTCCTCCTGACATTCCCTATGTCTAACCACTCCTTCTCTTTTCTTTTCGCCTATGTAGCCCCATGCGCAATAGTGGCAGTGGAATGCCTTGCTTGGGGTGAGATGATTTAAAAATAAAAAAAAAAGTCTCTTTTCTTCCTCTCCTTCCTTATCAGGTTTAAAATAACAGAGAATCACCAATTGTTATCTTTTGTTTCTCTTCCTTCGCGCATATTCGGAGAATAAAGAAAAATGTCTTTTAGTACGTTTTCTTCTGCTCTATAATAGTAATTAAAAGATTTTCCCATTATAGTTAATAAAATTAAATACCTCCGTTCCGCCAAACTATTGTTACATTAAAAAATAACGTATCACAGGTGTATATTTTATATTTGCGAGATTTTTAAAACCGAGAAACAACAATTCTTTACAAAATTGTCGATCTGTCAAAATGGACAAAAACTGATAACTTTTTAAATCTCTAAAAAGTTGAGATTCCAATCAATAAAATTTCTATTTGAAATACACCAGAGTAGTTTGCTGACTGGAATAATTAGTAAATTTAATAACTTAGCTTTCAATTAAAGCTAAAATGAAAAGCTTCAAGAAAAGGATTTCATTTTTTAAAGTTCACTTTAAAACTTGTAAAGAAATGAGTGAAGGTACCTAATATATGCATGATAGAACCTAATGAGCCAGACGAAGCTACCTAGGTAGGTTCGTCTGGCTCATTAGGTTGCATTAAGTTCCCTCTACCTGTGTATTGAGTACTTTCTGTTAGATGGTTACTCGTGTTGGGTTTTTTTTTAATTTTTCTTTGGACTTCGTGCTGATTTCTGTCCGAACACTTTTGACAGACTCTCATGTCCTAAGCTCTTTCCTTCTTTTCTTTTAAAACCACATTTTCCTTCGTTGGAAGGTTTTCGAGACGAGTATCTATATATATATATATATATATATATATATATATATATATATATATATATATATATATACACTGTAGTCATCTGCAGACAGATCTGTTTCGCTGTATTACAGCGAATCAGTACGGCTTAGACTCCAATCGCTTCCTAACCCAGGGTTGAAACCCGACTGAATCGGCGTCAGTCGGCGATTCTACCCCTAGGCCACGAGCGTCCGGTAGAAGGAGGCAGGCTTTTTAGCGCGTATAAACACGCCCAATAGTTAGAGTGATCCAATTCATTATCGAATGAGCGGTGCATAAATGCCGGAGTAGCTACTGTTTATAAAGTCTACCACTCTTCCAGAGTGCTCAATCAGGGTGTGAGAGCATATGGCATCTGAAATTACCAGGAACCAGTTCTATGAAGACAGGTAATACTTTGTTGTTGTCTTCATCTGAGCATGGAAAAAAATCACTTTTTAGTATAAAAAAGAAACCATTTCGAGAATTTAATAGAAAATATTTATTCATTAAGATAGTTCCAATTTAAATTTTGTTCTCATGATATTTCTGTTCCAACGTATGATAATTTTTGATTCTAGTTTCATCATTTGTGTCATGGTTTCTTAGCCACATTTGAACTGCAGTCCCAAAGATCCAATGGTAGGTTGCCACCATAATTTATTTTACATTATATATATATATATATATATAGTGTGTGTGTGTGTGTGGACGAATTAAGAACAAAAACATTAATAGTGAGCAGAAAGAGAAAAAAAAGTTTTTCAGGAGAACAGTAAATAGCGATTGAGATTGCATTTAAATTTTTGCTGATTAAAGTTGTCAGAGAAGTATGTAGCCGGAAGAGAGTTCCACAAGTGAGAATTTCGAGAAAAAAAAAATGTTAGCATAGAACTTATGGCTTCATCTAGGCAGTTCAACAATAACTTGTTGAGATCTCGACGCCAGTCAATCATCCTAAAGGGATGCAACAATAGTTTAAGGCATACAGAAAAGTTTAAACTGGAAGTTATCACTCCTGCTTTGTATCTATGAATTGATTTTTTTTTTTTTTTTTGACATTGGGTTGACAGAAGTATGCACTCTTTGAGTACTTTCTTAAAAACATTTTTAAGTAGGTTTGAGAGAAGAAAAGTTGACAGTACAAATATTTATTATTTTTTAGCACGGTTTGCTGCACTACTAACCAAACCATTTCTTTCTCGTCTGTTGAGATTGTGTTGAGATATAACAAAAAGAAATAATCACAGAAAATGTGAAAATGATTTTCAGTTATAAGATTTTTTTTAATGGCGATATAAGATGGCGATGAAAATGGGAAAGATACTGAAGAATAACAGAAAACAAAAGTGATTCCCAAAGTTCCAGGTAAACTTATGACCATTTATCAGAATACTCCTCCAGTTTCTACGGCATGGATGCAATTGTTTATAAAGTCTGCCAGAGTACATGCATGTGTGTGAGTGTGTGTGCGCGCAAGTACACACACACACCTGAACATATGAAAGCACATTTTCTTTTAATCTGCTATCAGTATCTAAATCTAAACTTATTTATGAACGGAACTTTGTGTGTGTGTGCGTGTGTGTGTCAATGTATCCGTTACCAATAGACTCCGAAACGGCTGAACCGATTTTCTTGAAAATTTACACAGTTGTACTATAAGCGTCTGCGAGTGTTCTTAGCTAGGTTTTGTGTCGAGGTAACCCCGATAAATATCGAAAATCGATAATCGAATAAATCGGGTGATAGAAGTGGTCCGATTTTAATCAAATTTGATACACTCATAGACAAAGACATAAGAAACGATATTCAGAAGTTTCAAGGTTTCAGTTCTTACAATAGTGCAAAAAATCGATTATATATATATATATATATATATATATATATATATATATATCAAAGGCAAGATGTTTGTGTGTGTGTCTGTTTATCTGCCTGTATGCCTATTTTTTCGGCCCTTTTATTTTAGTTTTTGATTCAGGTTTGGCTCTAAGTAGGTATAATTGTAGTTCTTAGTCTCAGCCATGATACCATTTACTCAGAGGACCTATTTAGCCTTCAAAATTCAGCTTACAATGAAAAAAACTTATTTGATATCGATACCAGGAAATCAAAATTTGACTTACATCCATTCATTTTTCTTTCAGTCTACGGTTTCACTTAACTGGGAACAACTATTGCTTTTTAGTTTTTCGTGCCAACTTCCAAAGAGTCTGAGCTCCAGGACCATGAATTAGTTTTAAAGCTTTCATTACACCCAAGCAACGCCAGGCTATACTGCTAGTTCTAAATATTTGTGCCTTTCATTTCTTAAGAAAAAGAAGCACTAATTGATATTATGTAAATTTCAAACTGTCCCATAAGAGTCGGTACATTTAGTGCATGAAATACGCATGCAAATGGACCAACTATTATGGGACAGAGACATTTGAACACCATAGACATAAGGTATCAAATTTTCTAATCTGTTTTGTTTGTTTGTTTCGAGGTTTTACGACCTATCAATCCTTATGGGATCATTTTAAGGTCATAACCAATGATTTTGGGTCAGGTTATTTTATTTTTACAACATTTTTCTTTTTGAGTATCAAGATTCATTGGGATTTGTTTTTAAGGGCAGGGTCCCCAAGTCCTACCCTTGTTATTTAACCCATAAATGGAGGGAAGAGACGGACTAATACCTTTCCCAAGGGTACCAGTGCTTAAGTGAATGCAGGGTATTCAACTGGAATTCGAACTCGGCTCACCGATTTCTCTTTCTGAGCCGATATCCACTGCACCACAACACACATCCGTCACTATACGCTTTCAGCACCTGGTATTATCCAAGCGGTCACCCATCTAAGTACTGATCTAGCTCAACGTTGCTTAACTTCGGTGATCAAGCGAGAATTGGTGTATTGAACGTGATAGGCCGTAAGCCCTTCTGATCTGTCTTTTTCCTTATAAATGTTATGGGGAATACACTTATTCCTCAGATAATGGACTCTCCCTCCTATATTAATGTTATGGTGAAACAAACCTATTCCTCAGATAATGAACTCTCCCTCCAATATTAATAAGAGTTAACAAGGAGTTCTTGGGAAGTTCTTAGAAGTTCTAGAGAGTTCTATTGGAGTTCAGTAGAACTACTAGTTAGTTCCAGTTTGGATATAGTTGGACTAAGGCATATGATATTAGTCGGCAGTTAGCTGAATACTAAGGAGTCAGCTTTCAGTGGAAGATTACCAAGTTCCTAACATTTTGGGTGCGTTAAGTCGATCAGCAACCAACATAGCACGATTATAATCTTCAGTGCGAAAACTACTCCACAACAATAAATTAGATATTTGGGCAGCAATCTCTCTTTTATGCAGGTTTCATTCAAAATGACAGAAAAGGTTTGATGGTTAATTTTTTTATGTAATTTTTTCATGTGAATTTATGAATTTTTTCTTTAAAGAACAAATATAAAAATTGTCAAAATGTTTTATTTATCCGAGCACTTTCAGCTATACTTCTAGCCATTTTTAATGATGAATGTTATTTTATGTGTAACAGAATGTATGTAGTGTTGTTTGTAGAGTAGCGTGTACATGTTATGTACCAAACACAGTAAGTATATTGTTAGCGTATTTGTAGTTGACATTATTAAGTGTTGGGTTTTTCTTTTTTTATCAATAATTCCTCTATTATTTTTAGTCTTAAGTCTACAACCTCAAACCAAGGCACTCTCACATCTCTCAACGTTGAAAACTTATTCACTAACTTTCCTGTTGCTGAAACCATTGAGACAATCATTAATTCCAAATATAAACAAACTTCAATCCCACCACCAGCTATCAATCCTAATACTGTCAAAAACCCCTTGCTTGCATGCACTACCCAGACGCCTTTTTACAACCATGAAGCCCACATTTACACACAAACTAACAAAGTAAATATGGGAAAGCTTCTTGGTCCTTGTCCTAAATATAAAACACTTTTTAAAAAAATTACCAAACCCACAATATACACCCACTATGTAGATGATATTCTTACGGTTATATCGTGTTGAATACACCGGTTCACATCTGATCACCGAAGTTAAGCAACATCGAGCCTGGTCAGTACTTAAATGGGTGACCATTTAGGAATACCAGGTGCTGTAAACGTAAGGACCAAGAATGGTCCAACGGTCCTCCAGGTTTGGGGGTTGGGTGCAGGGCTAACAACCCTGACTCGTAAAAAACAGTTTGTTACAGAAACAGAAACAAAATGTTGCTGCCCTATGCACCGTCTGGGTGTGATGGATAAATGATAATGTAGATGATAATCTCAAATCTGCATTTGAAAAAATTTTGTCCTCAACTTCACATGAGCTTAGCTAAAAAAAAACCAAATTCCTGTTCTTAGATGTCTACGTGGCGTCTCATAATAATATTTTCATCACTTCTCCATATAATAAAAGCCACCAGTAACAATTCTTGTCACCTTAATTTCACCAGTCAATGTCCTCTTAGATATGAAATTGGTGTTATTAAAAATTTCCTCGCAAGAGCCTTCAAGAATTTTTCTTCTCGCTCACTTTTCTTCAAAGAACTTCATAACTCAAATACTTGTCAACAATGGATTTCCAAATTATTTGATTGACTACCACATTAAACTTTTCCTTTTAAACTTGAGCAATAACAAATGCAAACACATCAATAACAACAACATTATTTAAAAAAAACAAAAAACAAATGCATAGCAATTATAAACAGGACAAATCGTCATTTCAAAACATCATCCAAATCGTCATTTCAAAACATCATCCAAATCGTCATTTCAAAACATCATCCAAATCGTCATTTCAAAACATCATCCAAATCGTCATTTCAAAACATCACCCAAAAATATGCAACAACAAAAAAATTAATCATCGATTATACAAAATTTAAAATGGCTAACCCCATTATCAAAAATAACAAATCACCCAAATAACACCATTCTCCAAACTTATGTAACACTAGACATTCTATTACACATAAAATAACATCAGTATCATGCTTAGCGGATGTGCGTCGTGGTGCAGTGGATATCGGCTCGGAACAAGAAATCGGGAAGCCAAGTTAAAATTCCAGTCGTATTCCTTGCATGCACTTACATGCAAATACTCTTGGGAAATAACGGTCATGTCACGTTGAATACACCGGTTCCCGCTCGATCACCGAAGTTAAGCAACGTTGAGCCTGGTCAGTACTTACGTGGGTGACCACTTGGGAATACCAGGTGCTGTTAGCGTTCACGGATGTGCGTTGTGGTGCGGTGGATGTCGGCTTGGAGGGGGAAATCGGTGAGCCGAGTTCCAATTTCAGTTGAGCACACTGCACTCACTTGCGCACTGGTACCCTTGGGAAAGGTATTAATCCGTCCGTTCCCTCCAGTTATGGGTTAAATAACAGGGTAGGACTTGGGACCCTGCCCTTAAACAAATCCCAATGAGACTTGCTCCGTCAGGGAGGAAGCCCGCTCAACCCGACTAGGGTGAATGCGGCATCAGTCTCTTTCCTCCAGTTATGGGTTAAATAACAGGACAGATTGGGTTCGGTAGCCTTGGTCGGCAACCAGTCTATTGCAGAAAGCAATGGCAACCTACTGAGGGGATAATCTTCTGCCCAGTCAGTCATGTCTCTTTCGAGACATGATCGCCCAAGCGTGTATCACGTATGGCACTTGACTGACCGTGCTTAGCAACATCATGCCCCCTCCCCAGCAGAAAGTGCCTTGCGGCTCCTCTACCCACAGAATGCAACTTGCACCCCCCTGAACATACTGAACCCAAATAAATAGTACTTTAAACACAATGAAATAATATACTCTTGGAATGCAGATATTCCGTGATCACAAAAAAACGGAAGAAATCACAGAATTGTCATTTTAAAGCTATTTTTTTTCAATTGGAGTAGATAGACTAAACTATCGCCCGGTTCACACTCCACCCACGTCTATTGAACAGGTGAAGAGGCTCATCCCTTGTTTCCCTGTTTAGGATGTGGTTTCCAGCTTTCTCTTTTTTTTTAATAAATACTTCTTTCAATAAATTTTTTTTTTTCAACATTGATATCAGCAGTTTTCTTTTGTTTCTAAGCGGAAATTTTTTTATAGCTTAATTCCCAGTCAACCACCCCTTCACCCTTTTTTCCTTTCTGTTTCCCCTACCACTTCTATCCCTCTGACATGGCTAAATTTTAACTTTTAAACTCTTGACTCTTGTATGGAGGAGGGGTATGTCTTCCAATATGAGACAGAGGTATCTATCTACTTTCCCCTTTTTACTTCCTTACATTCAAAAATTGTTAATCCCACCCCATTTTATTTTCCTGTGTATGGATGATTTTTTTGGATTTCTACTGGTATAAAATCTTGTAATACATTTGAATTTGAGTAAATAAAATTCTGGTTTCGCCATTGGTGAAGAAGTGAGGATTTCCTCGTAGAAATGGCTATCCAACAGATTTAAATATCAAAATTTTTGTTTTATTTTCATGTTTGGTTCTGTAAATAGAATGTAATATTTGCATCAAGCCCTCCACATTGATCAATTTTAATATTAATGAAATTAATATTAATAGGATCGGGTTTTTGGGATTTACATATCTGATCATCCTTTGGGATTTTATATATAAGCATGGATTTTTATGTATGACTTTGTTGAGCTTGAGTCATTTTCTAATTCAAAAATCTCCCACATCTGTTCCATAATAATGAGTACAATTAATGTTTGAAATGTGTATGCAAATGTACCATTTATTCGTGGACAAATATAGTATTATTCATCAGTGCCCCATATTCAACTGCCTTGAGATTCTCCTATGATGTATTATGAGTAAAAATTTCCAGCAGAAACATGGCCTAAAAATGAATATGCAGCTTCTATTTTTAAAGAAAAAAAGAGTGAGAGAGTGCTGAAAAATTTTGCATGCACCTAATATTTTTATTATATCCACATTTTTATTGACAATTTTAATTCATTTTTTTGTTGCTTTTATATTTTTGGTAGTTAAGGAGAATGAGGGCAATAAATTGACTGGCCCACTAGTAAAAAAAATGAAAGTGAGTATTTTTTACAGAAATGATTATAGCAGATTAGCATTTATTAGACATTCTGCAATGTTTTTATATGAAAATGCATTGGCCAATGATTTGTACGAGGAAAATGCTTTGGCCGATGATTTGTACTAGGAAAATGCTTTGGCCGATGATTTGTACTAGGAAAATGCTTTGGCCGATGATTTGTACTAGGAAAATGCTTTGGACGATGAATTGTACTAGGAAAATGCTTTGGACGATGAATTGTACTAGGAAAATGCTTTGGACGATGATTTGTACTCGGAAAATGCTTTGGACGATGATTTGTACTAGGAAAATGCTTTGGACGATGATTTGTACTAGGAAAATGCTTTGGACGATAATTTGTACTAGGAAAATGCTTTGGACGATGATTTGTACTCGGAAAATGCTTTGGACGATGATTTGTACTAGGAAAACACAGTGGCCAATGATTTTTACAAGGAAAACACAGTAGCCAATGATTTTTACTCGGAAAACACAGTGGCCAATGATTTTTACTCGGAAAATGCTTTGGACAATGATTTGTTCTATGAAAATGCATTGAAAATGACGTTTACTATGAAAATGTATTGGCCATGACTTGTGTTTGGAATTTTTTTTTAAACAAAAAGAAAAAATATCAAAATAATAAATAAAATGAAGTAAAAAAACTAAAAAATTTAATTTGAGTTATTAATTCTCTCTTTTAAGGTCTTATGACCAAATTCCATAACAAAAAAATGAAGTAGTCGGCATTATTCTAAATTTTCTAAAAAAAAAAAAAAAAAAAAAAAAAAAACAACAATTAAACATGAAGTCATTCTGCAAGACAGAAGATAAGAAATTCTTTCTGCAAAGAATAAAGTATCATTTTTAATTCTTTAGAATTATTCCATTATCTGTGGTCGATCATAATTTCCATGATTGCAGTTCTATGGCTCCACGAGAACCAAAGTAGGTTTTAGCTGTGGGTAATGGCTTAAGAATAAAACCATTCTTACTTGTATTTGTTCATTCACAGATGAAGATGTCACTACTTAAAACAGTAAATAATGAGTTCATTATTATTATTATTAAAACACACGAATTACTTCATGCTAAGTTGCAAAGAATTTACCAAAGTTCTCTTAAATGGCTGGTCCTTTTCTTTTTTTCGAGTTCTCATACGCACATTTTGCCTTCATAAGATAATGTTTTATATGAATTGGTTGGTGTGTAAGCGCAAAGAATGAAAACTCCTGTCCAAATTAAGGAGTTTCTATCATTTACAGTTGTACTAACGTCCTCATCCTTGTTATTACTAACATTTCATTCATATTACCCTCTGGTCTTCTTCCTATTAATTGATTCCTTTTTGACGGCTTATCGACCCATTGTAGATTATTTAAAGCCAAAAAAATATTTTAAGATAGTAAAAATTGGAGTGGAGAGGAGATGATGATTGGGATACAAGTCTTACTAATTAACCCATGAGGGGGAAACAAGGTGAATTCATAACTAATCAGAATTTGATAAACAAACAAGAAATTATGATGTGAATGGGTGATCAATAATTCTATTACAGTCAATACATAAACTGATTCCTTGGTTTGTGGTCAAAAATACATTCAAGAGAATGTATCTATATAAAAAACATGTCTGTGTAACTAATCAGTATTTCATTGATTGATTCTTTCAATGGCTTATCAACCCTTTGCAGGTTATTTAAAAACAAAAAATGTTTTTCTTTTTAGATTGTAAGAATTTTTTGGAAATAATGATTTATGTGCAGTGGATGTCAACTTGGAACGACAAATCAGGGAGCAGAGTTCGAATTCCAGTTGAATTCCTTGCATTCACTTACGCACAAATAGCTTTGAGAAAGGTATTAATCCATCTCTTCTCTCCAGTTATGGGTTAAATAATAGGACAGATTGCGTTCTATAGCCTTGGCTGGCAACCAGTCTAATGCAGAAAGTAATGGAAAATTACTCCTGGACAATCTTCTGCCCAGTCAGACATGTCTTTTTCAAGACATGATCGCCCAAAGCGTGTATCACGCATGACACTTAACTGACTGATTTAGTGATACAAGTTTTAGCAATTAACCCATGGAGGAAGAAGAGGTGGATTCATGCCTTTTCCCAAACATATATGCATGTAAATGAACATAACGAACCCAACTGGAATTGAAACTCAGCTCCCCAATTAAAAATTCCAAGTCACTATTCATTAGACTACCTGCACATGCAAGCTTACAGCACCTGGTATTAACCATCTAGATACTGACTAGGCTTGTAATTGCTTAACTTCAGGGATCGTACAGGAACCAATGTTTCAACATGATACGGTTGTAAGCTGGCCTTTTTTCAAGTGCTTGTCGATCAAGGTAAGCTTCAAGCAATCCGCTGTCCACGTCTAGCAATATATCATTTTGCTCCCCTTTTAAATACAGTGTCTTCCAGATTCTGTACCACCCAGCCTAAGGAATGAACTCATGGATTGGTGTTACAGTAACTGAGATTTCAATCCCTGGGCCTGGTAGTACAGACTCAGTGGGAACAAGACTAGCAGTAATTGCATAGTCTTGTGATTGGTTTTTTGTTTTTGTTTTTTTGCCTTGCTTTGGGTGAAGTGATTAAAAAAAAAAAAAATTCTTTTGGCAAACCCAACATATTGTGCAATTTTTTTTACGAGATATACCTAGATATGGAGAATGGAGTGAAAACAGTATAATCCTGAAGATTAAATAATGGACCCAGTTCAAAATTCTCTGAAGGTTACACGGACTGACAGTCAACTGATGAAAGCCAGAGAATACAATGGCCGAAACATTGTGATAATAACAACAGGAACAAGGACAATAGTTCAACTGTAAATAATGGAAATACCTGATGTGCATTTCTGGTTTTGATATGTGTTCTAAATCTGTTATCAACCAACGGCAACTCCCAACTCCTCACCTCGGCCCAAAATCATATGCCCTCTTATACACACACCCATGTATATGTGTATGCATAGAATTGACTGAATGTTGATAGTGATGCTATCAACTGTGACAATTACATATCAGATACGGACACCCAAAAGTCCAATATGATCAGTGTGCAGTATGGGGGCAGGGTAGCAGTCAAGCCAGCTCTTGGACGTGAATTGTCTGAACGGGAATCTCAGAGCCTGTAGCAGCTATCAAACGATGTTCTATGTGACCATTTCTCTGATGACCATATTCGAATTTAATCCGAAGTTCACCTATGTGTGATTTTGGTAAAATGTCTGGGATCCACTCTATAATGAATGGCGTTGGATCTTTCTGTTCCAAACTTGTGTTACCTGAAAAAGTATTGCAAACAGGTGTAAATACAGATCATTGTATTTCATGAAGTTTTTGCACAAAATATTCTCCTATACAAAATATTTCAAATTATCTGAATATTAAAATTATACATTGGAAATATTATGAAAGAAGAAAACAAACTGATGACATTAATATATCTGTAATTAATTTACATGCACTGAACACTGCTCTGCAAAGACAGAATAACAAGTTTACATATATAAAATAAACGCATCATAGCCCGGCGTTGCCCGTGCAACTCAGAACATTTTAGTAGTAGGACTCGGTTATATAAAAAGATAATTATATAAAAAATTGTTTTTAAAAATTGTTCAAAAATTCCATTAAAAAAATCTATTTTTCTTTTGTTTTGCGTAAACGTGATTTGATGTTTTGTGTGACATTGTAAACAATATTGCGTTTGTTTTTGTTTCAAAATTATGGGGAAAATATTTACATTTTTTGTTGACTAAATGAATTTAACATAAAAATAAAAATTATTTATTTTGTTTTACTGAAATTAGAAATGTAAAAACTATTATGCTCTCAGTTCAGAAATTTTCGAAGAATATTTGAAAATGTAGAAATATAAAAATCATTATGCCCTCAGTTCAGAAATTTTTTTTTTTTTTAAATATTTCTTTTGTTTCAAAATTACGGGTAAAAATATTCATTTTTTTGTTGATGAAATGAATTTTTAAAACGTCGGAATAAAAATTAAATATAAAGGCTCATCTTTTTTTTTTTTAGTCACGTTTGACACGTGTGATTTGATTTCTGTGACGTAATCTAGCAACCATCTTAGATATTTTATAGAGCAAATGTAAACAATCTGCTCCATTGGCCAAAAAGTGCGAAAGGGAAAATTGCTGAACTCAAAAGGTGTGTCAACCTGGCTTCCCTGTAGATATGTGTCCCTAGAAAGTTTGAATGGTGCAGCTTAAAAAATGTAGGCGTGCATAGGGAACAGTCACACACAGACTCACAGATTGCCTTTTATATATATATATAGATAATGTTCATCCATTTTGTGATGTGTATGTGTGATCCATGTGCCAATCCATATGTAGATAACCAAGTATATTTACCCAGATTCTCCTTCAAAGCAAAGATTGATTCTTAGGTGGTGAGCCAAGGACAAAAAAAAACTATGAGAATAAACAAGTCATTTATAAGTATAATATGAATATATTTATAGTATATATTTGTTAGTTGATTTTACACTCAACCTTTATCATATTATTTAAATGTCAAATTATGTATGGGGTGGGGCACATAGTGAGGAACAAATACACTACTCAATAACAATGGTCAACCAGACTATAGGAACCAGTCCTTCATAGACAAACAAGCAGATTCTCAGTCTCATTGTTTTTTTTACAACACACTGCATACTTAACACTTTTCAACCAGCCACACTTAAAAGAAATTGTGATCAATTCATTCTCACTAGTATATGAATAAGGCAAGATAAACCATGGAAAGAGAATTGTCATTTCTCTTATGGAGTGACAAAAAAATGGCAGTTGTGCAGAGAATGATGACCAACATTTGGACCCCCTCAGCAAGTCAAGAGACACCTAGCAGTCAGTACTGTGAGTCCTGGCTGGGTACATTTTCTTTAAAGCAGTAGCAAGATGCATTTTCTTTTATTTCTCTCAATGAGGAAACTTTTCATTGATACAAGGGGCTGTATAGCAAATATAAATGTTAATTTTTATCTGATCCTCACATACCCCTGAAACCCAGGTAAAAAGAAACCCTAGTTTAAATTAAAGAATTTTACAATTTTGACTGATACTTTGATTTGGGATTTTTTTTTCAGGAAAATCTCGGCCAATATATTCTTCAGATTCGTCCTGGATATGACGATAAACAACATTTCTTTGAGCATAGTAAACAAAATTTCATATTTTCAAATTTCATGACTAGTCATTTTCTTATTAAAATTTAAAGTGTGACCCAGAGTTTTAGTTATCCTACAAGTATGCTCTGAAGTTTAGAAAAAAAGTAGAAAAGCAATGGATTAAATGGTAGAACTTGTATCTGAAAATATCGTTATTCTCAAAAATTAGTTAACACAATATTCACTTGTAAAAATCAATTTTTACAACCAAAGAAAATTATTTCAGCTGTAAATAAACCAGTGTTGAACAGCCATAAAAAAATAAATTAATCAGTTAATCAGACATTGATCTACAAAAAGTGTTGCCAGATTGAGCTACACAGTAGCAAATTGGTCTACATTTGAAAGCACATCGCTGATAAATTTTGAATTGACTTTCTTCTTATTAGTATCCCAAATTACTTATTTTGAAAATAGCTGCAAAAGTCAAAAGTAATGAAATTCAAAATGTTCTATCATAGGACTTTCAAAACTATCCCAATCTGGCAACCCCATTTACACTCCAAAGCCCTCAAAACTGGTACTAACATCTTAACAAATCAATGGTAAAAAAACAAGAGCGGTCAAAGACTACAAACCTCCACCAAGACAATACCAATATCATCTCAGCAATTAGCAAGAGATGATTATTTACTATTATTAAAAAAAAAAGTGTGTTCAGAAAATGTAATGATGTAAATAAATCTAGGGAGATAATTCAGTATTTGGCATAAGAAACAAATGAAAAAGTATTAGTATAAAAAAAAAAAAAACAGAAAAATAATCCAGAAACTTTATCCCATACTGGATCAAACCCAAAATCTAATCAGTTTGTGTCAGTCATGAGGCCAATCATTCCTGAAAGTTTTATCCAAATACATCCAGCAAATCTTGAGATATCTCGACAACAAACAGACAAATGTGACCGAAAACAATACCTCCACCTTAAGACAGAGATAAAAATGGTACTTTCAAAAACAATGATACAGTCAAACAAAAAAAAAAAAATATGATAATAATGCAATAAAAATATTTTAACTGACCAACTTTGAGAAACGTCTTCAGCTCAAACGGCCTGATTGGAGTCTGATTTTTGCTCTTGTAAGTATCATCAATATTTTCCACCTTGACTTTAGGGACCTCATAAAGGTCGTACGTGCCATCTCTGTTCTCAACAAAGTTCCGAGTTATCTCAAGAGGCATCTAGGATCAACCAAATAAACAAAAAAAAATTATTTCAAAAATATATTTCCAAAGAAAAAATTTTCAAACTATTTTCTTTTTTTTTTAATTTAGCTCATTTTGAAAAATAAAAGAGTAATAATAATAATAATAATAGTTCTCATGCTACAAATGAACATTGTCAGAATTTCCTTGGGCATCCAAAAAAAAAAATAGTCTGTCTTGGGTGGGTAAAATAAATTCTGACTCCATAGTAATTTTCTTTTAGAAGTCAAGTCGATTCAGGATGTAGGCAAATCATGGCTCTCTACAATGTACCATCTTTCGCAGCATTATGTGAATTTTTATCCTTTATAACACTTTAATCCTCCTCTCACATATATATATTTTTTTTAAATCATCTCACCCCAAGCAAGGCATTCTACTGCCACTGTTGTGCAGGGGGTTACATAGGGAAAAGTGATGAGAATATGGGGTTAGTTATAGGAAATGTCAGGAGGAGGGTAATAGACAGATGAGAATACCGAGAATGGGGGTGGAGTAGATGGAAAAAGAGCTTGTGAGAATGGATGCGAGTTAGTGTGATAGATGTCTATTGACCTTACATTTAAATTCCTGGAGATTGTAGCTGTCGAGGAAGCAAGTATATGAAAGGGAATGGGAAGTGCATGAAAAGAAGCTGTTAGAGTAGAAATTGCGGTTACACTTTATCACTTTCACTGTAAAAGGGTGGAACCTAGTGGCTAATCTATTTACAGTAACCAAGTCTGTATTCCCTTTGTCATAAGAAACTACCTTCAAGTCAGGTGTGCTTTACCATTAAACTACAGGAAGCTATGACAGTAAAGTAAATCTGAATTACTTTATTTAACAAATACATATCCCTCACTGGGACATTGTCCATAGTCAGATCATGCTGAAAACACTGGTTCTCATGCAATCACTGAAGTTAAGCAATGTTGAGCTCAATCAGTATTTATGGAGGCTGTAAACAATCACAAATCAAAAAATATGTTTAAGCTTTAAATAGCTCACAAAAGTAATTTGGAAACTGCATGCTTCACTGCTTGGCATTCATGCGGAGAGCTCACATAAAAATATTTCAGGCTGTTTGGGTGTCAATCTGAGGACAGTGCAGAGGATTCAGAAAGAGTTGGATGAGTCTAATGGTGATTACGTAGGTGTTTGGAGTGATCACTAGTGATGACGATGTTACGCCTCCATTCATCTTCCCACAGGGTTTCTGACTCAACATGGATGCCTACATCAAGTGTCTTGAGAAGGTAGTGCTGTCCTGTGTCAAGAACGTGGCTTCTGGAAGACTCTATGCCTAGCAACAGGACTCTGCACCATGCCACACAAGCAGAACAAAGTCATGACTGTCAGACAATTTCTGTGCCACATCACCTCTTTAACCCTCCTTGTGTAGGGCACAGTTGTGCAAGAGACCAACAAAACACCTTGTAAGATAAATGTTGAACTGAAGAGAAGGATTTTGTCAGCATTCAACAACTTAAACAAGGAGAACATTCAGAAGAGTTGCAGGAGGCTGTGGATGATTTTTATTAAATAAACTAGCAGTATAGCCCGGCATTACTCGGGTGTAATGAAAGCTTTAAAACTAATCCATTGTCCTGGAGCTCAGACTCAGCCTAAAGAATATTTGTATGAAGTTTGGTGAGAATCAGGTAAAAATTGTGGATTTGTATAAAGAACATACAGACAGATAAACAGACACACACACAAACATCTTGCCTTTTATATATATATATTATCGATTTTCTGCACTATTGTACGAACTGCAAACTTGAAACTTCTGAATATTGTTTCTTAGGGTCTTTGTCTATGAGTGTATCAAATTTGATTAAAATCGGACCACTCCTTCTATAACCCGATTTTTTTCAATTATTGATTTTCGATATTTATCGGGGGTACCTCGACACAAAACCTAGCTAAGAACACTCACAGACGATAATAGTACAACAGTGTAAATTTTCAAGAAAATCAGTTCAGCTGTTTCGGAGTCTATAGGTAATGAACACACACAGACACACACACAGACAAAGTTCCATTTATAAATAAGTTTAGATTTGCTCTTTAGTATTTCAAGATATTTTTGTGCAATTTTGGTAAAAATATTTATGATGAGATGCCAGTGTTATTTTCATTTTGTCATCATTTAAACAACAATTTATCCATCACACCCTGCATACCACCAGAAGAAAGCCAAAGTGTACAACAGCAGAGTGTACAACAGAAACATTGCAAACTTGGCAATAAAGATGAGGACAACAGTCTGAACAATGTAAATAAAGTAAATAACTTTATTTTCACACTTTAAACATAAACAAAATAATTTTTAAGCAATTAATAGAATTTTCAATATAATTATTTTTTAAATCATTTCGCCCAAGCAAGGCAATAAAGCCACTAAGATGCAAGAGGTTACTGAGTTTAGAGAATATGAGGTAAAAAACTCTATTAAGGAGAGAAAACAATAAAAGAACAAGAATTAAGGAAACAGTAGATAAAGATTGACACTGCATTTAAATACATGTTTGGGCAATCATGTCTCAAAAGAGACATGACTGACTGGGAAGAGATTTTATTCTGCAGTAGGTTGCCATTACTTGAAGATCAAAGTTCTGGGAAGCAAGAAGAAAACCCCACAAGAAAGAAGTGCAAAAGCAGAAAATGATAGCATAGAACTTCCAGTTACACCACTCGTCATTTCAACTGCAAAATGATGAGACCTTGCCAACAATCAAGGACTACGCTTAAATTTATAATGTCTAAGTACCATAGAGTAAAGTTTATTAGATCAATTCAGTTAAGTGCCATACGTGATACACGCTTAACTGAATGACTATTGTATTGCATTTATTGTTGCTAAGGATTATTTTTATTAGGAACTTTGTCAATTCTGTTTGTTGGGCATTTCTGCAAGTTCTAATTCCATTTAACCATTGCCAATTACTCTGCAGTTTTTTCTCCTTAATAGTGTTGTTTGTTTTTTTCTTTCTCATTCTCTCACTCATAAATCTGTTGCATCTTAGTGGCTTTATTGCCTTGCTTGGAGAAGAAATTTAAAGATAGATTTACTTACATCTGCTGTGTCAAATATCTGCTTTACTAGTAAAATATTTGTGATGTGCCAAGTGTATTTAGTAAACATTCCTAAAGGGAGAGCATCCTTTCGAACAAAGCCCGTTGTATAGTTGGGTAAACGCTTCTTTCGGTTCCCTGACGAGATTCTCTGTTGCAAACAGTCAAAAAACACCTGCGGGGCATGGAATACAAGAGGCTCTGGATTACCTAAACAAATCAAAGAGATAAAACATGAATTATTATATATTGGAGTAAGTAATGACATATGCATATCGACCAAAAAAAAAAAATTAAGTATTACATAAATACTTCTTTTTAAGGCTGTAGATACTTTCCTAATTAGCATCATTGAAGCTATTGCTAACATTTTTTGTTGAGATTTACAAACTCACAAACAAATCGATGAAAATTTGAATAAGCTGATTTGTTTGGAAAAAGATTTGATTAAAACCTACTTCACAGTTTAATAATTTCTTCAATTTAAATTAATTTTATGGGACTTCATAATAAACAATATTCTTAAAGAAATTTTTCCCTCCCTTTTTTCCTTTTTAACAGCGAAGAATAAATTCTTAGGGTTTCTTACTCTTGAGCATGCAGCATGCAACTGGCCATGTGTAAATATTTCTTTCAGGAGCCAAATTCAAACTTTTTGAAGAGTTTGGACTCATCATTTATTTATAGTTCTTGCAAACACAAGTCAAAATGGAAACCAGATTCTTGTATACAGTGTATCCCTGATATAAGAGAATTGTCGGGACCAGATACAAATTCTCTTATATCCGGGTTTGGTCTATTTTATATACATTACCACAGGCTCTAATTTGGGACCAGAGAAGATCTCTCTTATATCCAGGTTTATTTTATAACCGGGCTATACTGATATAAAAACTTAAAGAAAAGATAATCAAAAAACAATATTGCATTTTTATTAAACAAGAATTTGTTACTTGAATCATTAAATTGTTTTAAAATAATGAGAGTATTTTGTTTGTTGGTTGGTTGTTTTGTTTTTATGGCATATCATTCTCGGCGGGTCATTTATTGCCAACTAAATTTTTATTTATTTATTGCTGGAAATAGCTTTTTCTTTCAACAATTTATTGTTGTTTTTTATATAAGTTTTGTGTCTAGTAATACTTTTTTCTTTTCGAGTATCAAAATTCATTGGGATTTGTTTTTAAGGGCAGGGTCCCCAAGTCCTACCCTGTTATGTAACCCATAACTGGAGAGAAGGGACGGATTAATACTTTTTCCAAGGGTACCAGTGCTTAAGTGAATGCTGGGTATTCAACTGGAATTCGAACTCGGCTCACCAATTTCTCTTTTCGAGCCAATATCCACTGCACCACAACGCACATCCGTCACTATACGCTTACAGCACCTGGTATTCCCAAGCAGTCACCCATCTAAGTATTGACCAGACTCAACGTTGCTTAACTTCGGTGATCGAGCCGGTGTATTCAACATGATATGGCCGTAAGCCCGTATTTTGTATGTTAAATAATAATTAATTTTTTCCAAAAAAGGAAAATTTATTGTACTAAGATATGCACACTAGTAAAACCAACTGTACTTTGTACTCCCTGACCTGCTTGCACTTTTTTCCCCCAAATTTAGTTTCAATCAGTCAATGTCTGGCTATTTTAGACGATGTGACAGACAGGCAGATGGACTAATGGAAGACACAAAATTTTATATAGAGATTGATTGATTCATTCATTCATTCACTTTTTACAACTTACCAACCCTTGCAGGTTATTTAAAGCCAGAAAAATATTCTTAGATTGTCAAAATTCTTTTCTTTTTTTTTTTTGAGTTGGGAGATAATCATTTAGTGATAAAAGTCTTAGTAATTAACCGATGACTGAGGGGAGAACAGGGGGTTGATTGTTTATTTGTTTTTCCAGCATATCAACCCTGGTGAGTCATTTAATGCTGAAACTGAACTTTTTTATTTAGGAATGTTTTAAAAGGCTTCAAATGGTTGTGAGGGTTTTTTTTTAATTGTTTTCAAAATATCACAAGTTGTATAGTTCGGGAGTATTTCAAAACCTAAAGTTGTATGGTCCAAAATCCAAGCTCTATTTTCCGTAAAAGTTGGAAGTACACTGGTTACATTATTCGAACTATTGCCCTCATTTTCATTGCCATTTCCACAATGTTTCGGCCGTTGTACATTCTGGCTTTCCTCAGTTGATAGGAATTTCAAACCAAACCCTTTATTATGATCACTGGGGTATATCATTCTCATTTCTTGTGTGAAGTCGCTTCTGGTAATCATGAGAATGATATACCCCAGTGATTGTAATAAAGTGTTCGGCTCAAAATTCCTAGCACCTGAAGAAGGCCAGAGTATACAACGACCAAAATGCTGTGGAAATAGCAATGAATTTGAGGATAATATTCCAAATAATGTAAATACCACTTCATCTCAGAAATATAGAACAAACTAGCAGTATAGCCCAGCGTTGCTCAGGTGTAATGAAAGCTTTAAAACTAATCCATTGTCCTGGAGTTCAGACTCAGCCAAAAGAATATTTGTTTGAAGTTCGGTGAGAATCGGATAAAATTGTGGATTTGTATAAAGGACATACAGACAGATAAACAGATATACACACAAACATCTTGCCTTTTATACATATATAATTGATTTTCTGCACTATTGTAAGAACTGCAACCTTGAAACTTCTGAATATCATTTCTTATATCTTTGTCTATGAGTGTATTAAATTTGATTAAAATCGGACCAATCCTTCTATAACCCAATTTTTTCGTTTATCGATATTTATCGGGGGTACCTCGACACAAAACCTAGCTAAGAACACTCGCAGATGCTTATAGTACAACTGTGTAAATTTTCAAGAAAATTGATTCAGCCATTTCAGAGTCTATAGGTAACGGACACACACAAACAAATTTCCATTTATAAATAAGTTTAGATAGATTTGGAAGTATTTTATATTTTTCAGATATCCTATTATTTGGGCAGTATGTACATTTTTGAAGAGCATGTTAAGATTTTGTGCTTGGTAATAGTTGCTAAGTTTTTGTTTTTTTGTGTGTGTGTTTCTTGCATTCTATCAAAATATGCTTGAGGGTGAGAAATTGATTGCAGTGGGTATACCTCAATGTTTCTGCCTTGTGTGTGTCTCTCTCAAGTGAGCATCTCCAATTCTTATTCAGTAAAGCACTGTCTTGTACAGTCAGCCAATGGCTCTATGTACTCTTTTCTTATTGTCGGTTGATGTTCATATAGCTTATTATTTCCGAACCATCCCAAATTGCTTGCCATTTTCTTTTGAGGTGTTATATAATTTTGTTTTTGTAATCTGTATATGGGAGTTTATATATATATAATATATATAATATCTGTATATTAGGATGTGTGTTGTGGTGCAGTGGATATCGGCTCGGAACGAGAAATCGGGCAGCCGAGTTCAAATTCCAGTTGAATTCATTGCATTCACTTACGCGCAAATACCCTTGGGAAAGGTATTAATCCGTTTCTTCCTTCCAGTTATGGGTTAAATAACAGGACAGATTGGGTTCTATAGCCTTGGTCGGCAACCAGTCTACCGCAGAAAGCAATGGCAACCTACTGTGGGATAATCTTCTGCCCAGTCAGTCATGTCTGTTTCGAGACATGATCGCCCAAGCATGTTTCACATATGGCACTTAACTGACTGACTGATATGGAAGTTTAATGTTAAGTTATTTTCATTTCCGTTGCTTTTTTTACCAGTGTGTCGGCTTCATGATTTCCCTTGATGCTTATATGGCTAGGAATCCAAGCCAATCTTATTGTTTTGTGATTTGTTAACCGATGATATGTTTCTAGGATTTTATTGAATGTAGGGATGCTTTGTGTTTTCTTCTTTAATTGATGTTAAACTAGATAGGAGTATAATATTCTGTTAAACTAGATAGGAGTATAATATTCTGTTAAACTAGATAGGAGTATAATATTCTGTTAAACTAGATAGGAGTATAATATTCTGTTAAACTAGATAGGAGTATAATATTCTGTTAAACTAGATAGGAGTATAATATTCTGTTAAACTAGATAGGAGTATAATATTCTGTTATAAACCTCCTATCTTCTGAATTTTCTATCATTTTAAGTACCATTTTAAAGGCTTGTAGTTCAACTGTATGGATGGATGTATTATTTGGTAGCCTGATTTGTTTATGAATTTGTCTCTCTCTGGCTGCTGCGTCTATTCTATCTCGTATTTTTGATCCACCTGTGTACAATGGTTTATTGTCATGCTATTTGCTCTGTATTCTCTTTTTATATTGTCGGCTGAAGTACATATAGTTTATTGTTTGAAAACATGTCCCAAATTGCTTGCTATTCTCTCTTGATGTTTGGTGTAATCTGTATATGGGAGTTTGATGTTAAGTTATTTTCATCTTCATTGCCTCTTTTACCAGTGTGTCGGCTTCATGATTTCCCTTTATGGCTATATGGCTAGGAATCCAAGCCAATATTATTGTTTCATGCATTATTAACTCATGACAATTTTCTAGAATTTCTTGAATGTAGGGATAATTTTTGTTCTTTTATTTCATTGCTGTTAAACTAGATAGGGAGTTTAAGAATATTATAAACTTCCTATCTTCTAAATTTTCTATCATTTTAAGTGCCATTTTAATGGCTTGTACTTCAGCTGTATAAATGGTTGCATTACTTGGTAGCCTGATTTGTTTATGAATTTGTCTGTTTGTGGCTGTTGCACCTTTTCTATCTCTTATTTTTGATCCATTTATAGAATCGTTTACAGGCACAATATTTGTCTCTTAATTCTCTGTACATACTTTTGTTGATTGTTTCTTTTTTCTTTGTATCAATGTTAGGTTCGGAGATTGTCTATAGAGTTATCTTATTTATTGTGATGTTACATTATCAGTACCTTTGTTTATTTGTTTTAGCGCTTCATTAATTCAAAGTCCAAATGAAGGGATGGCTGTTGGTTTATTTCTATAGAACTGGATGTAACACATCACTCAATAAGTCCCGGGCCTGACATATAGATGGTGCCACTAATAAAAAATCCATATGATTTTTATGAAATACTAACCTTCAAATGGCACTTGACAAAATTTGTGTCCAATCGGATTATTAGTTTACAAATTACATTCATTTAAGTGAAGATAATGTTGCAAATTTTCAAAACAATGAAAAAAATCTGAATTTCGTGTGTTGATAAAGAATTGCTTTCTGATGAGGGGAAAAATACTGTTCAAGTAAAGCAATGGCTTGATAAGTGTTATTTGGACTCTGCTTCATCAGAAACAATGGTTAAGAGGTGGTATGCTGACTTTAAATGCAGTCATACAGACACAAATGATGCCGAACACTAAGGTCACCTAAAATCAGCAGTTGTCCTGGAAAACAACCCCAAAAAATTCACAAACTCATTTTGGTCGATCGTAAATTGAAGTTGCGTGAGATAGAAGAGGAGTATTCACCATCATGCATGAAAATTTGTCAATGAGAAAGCTGTGTTCAAAGGGAGTGCCACGTTCACTCACAGTCAATCAAAAAGAACAACACATCGATTATTCAGTGTTGTTTGCAACTGTTTCAAAGCAACAAAAGATTTTTGCATAAATATATGACAATGGATGAAACATGGATCCACCACTTCACTCTGGAGTCAAATCAGCAGTCAACTGAGTGGACAGTAGCAGGTGAATGCCGTCCAAAGTGACCAAAGATGCAAACATCAGCAGGCAAGGTTTTGCCCCTGTATTTTGGGATGCACAAAGTATTTTCTTTATCGATTACCTTGAGAAAGAAAGAACTATCAATAACAAATATTATATAGCATTATTGGTGCGTTTGAAAGAAGAAATCGCCAAAAAACAGGCACAAATGACGAAGAAAAAAATTATCTTTAACCAAGACAACACACCGTTTCACAAGTCGATCGCAACAATGGCAAAACTACATGAACTGCAGTTCAAATTGCTTCCGCATCAATTCTATTCACCAGATCTGGCTTCCAGCGACTACTGGCTGTTTGCAGACCTGAAAAAAATGATCCAAGGAAAGAGATTTCGCTCCAATGAAAAAGTGATATTGGAGACTTAGGCATATTTTTAGGCCAAAGAAAAATTGTTCTATGAAAAAGGCATCAAATTGTTAGAAAAGCGTTGGAATCAGTTTATCACCCCAGAAAGAGACTATGTTGATGAATGAAGTCGAATTTTGCCTAATAGTTGTTTTATTAGTTAGGCCCGGGATTTATTGAGTGATGTGTTATTGAGGTTCATGTTTTTTGGTATGCTAAGTTATTTGGGTTGGATTGTAGTTTTAGTACATATTGAATTGATAACTTATCCTATCTCAGAGATATAAATGGTTCATTGGCTTCTATATTGCATGAACAAGGTTCGTAAAGCTCCAAGACTTAATCTCAGTCCTTGATTTTTATAGTTTGTAGTTTTTAAACATAGGATTTTCATGTGACACCATAAATGATGCATTTATAGTTGAATTTTCATTTGATGTGTGACCAATATATTCTGAGCATTATTTTTCGTTGGCACCCTAATTCAGATTTGATATATATTTTTTTTTTTATAATCATATCACTCCAAGCAAGGCATTTTACTGCCACTGTTTTGCAGGGGGTTACATAGGAGGAAAGTTATGAGAAAGAGTGACAGGTTATAGGGGGTGTCAGGAAATGGTTAAGAGAAGGATAAGAATATTGACGAGATTGGAGTGGATGGAGCATGAGACAGAGGATGCAAGTTAGTGAGATAGGATATGATTATAGACTTTACATTTAAATTCTTGAAGATTGTAGCTGTCGGGAAAGCAAGTGAAATGGAAGGGAAGTGCGAGAAAAGAAGCTGCTGGAGTAGAATTTGTGTTTACAATTTATTGGTTTCACAGTAAAAGGGTGGGACCTAGTTGCTCATCATGTAGCTCGAGTAAATTTATATATAGGGGCACTATTGAGCTAAATTCATCGAAGCAGAAGCCATGAAAGTATTTGTAGAAAAGACACAGGGAAGCCACAGTGCGCTGGTGAGAAAGTGACTGTATTATTTTTTAAAAGCGTCAAAGCCTTTTGGCACTTTTGTTTAAGGTAATCAATGTGTGCCTTGTAGTTAATTTGCTGTCTAGTATGATTTCTAGATATTTTCTTTGTTGGACTATGGGAATTAAGTGTTCATTTACTTTTAATTCTGGATTCAGGTGGCATCCTCATTTTTCGCTTTCAAGAAACAGAATCCATTTTCATTTGTCCATTTTTTTTATCTTATTTAAACATATTTGTATATATCTTTAAAGGGAAGGTACATTTGCTGATGAGTATTATATTGAAAGATCATTTATGTATAGGAATTTTTTAATTCCTGTATTAATGATGCTATGCCATTTTCTTTCAGCACAAGACAAATCCCCATTTCATGATGCCAGGCCATTTTCTTCCAGAAGAAAATAAATTCCCCTTTCTATGATGATAGGCCATTTTCTTTCAGCAAAAAACAAATTCTCGTTTTATAATAGCTGTCAATTGTTTTTTTTAGATAATTATGCTTTTGCCATAATCTTCTCCCCCAACCCTTTTTTTTTTAATAAAAGACTTACTGGGGAGTAATTGGCTATGAGTAAGTGTCATTAACAAAAGGCCCAGCAAATAGAATTGACAAACCTTCAAACAAACAATCAAAAAAAAAAAAAGGAAGTAAAAAGACCAAGGTAAAATAATACTAAGCAAACAATATATATGCAAGTCAAAACTAGGAAAAGCAAAAAATAAAAAGGTATACTGTTCACAAAGTTTGTTTAATGGCACATCAACTCCTTATGAGTCATCTAATGTCAAAGGATGTGCGTTGTGATGCAGTGGATATCGACTCCGAACAAGGAATCGGAGAGCCAAGTTCAAATTCCAGCTGAATTCCTTGCATTCACTTACGCACAAATACCCTTGGGAAAGGTATTAATCTGTCTCTTTCTTCCAGTTATGGGTTAAATAACAGAACAGATTGGGTTCTATAGCCTTGACTGGCAACCATTCTACTGCAGAAAGCAATGGCAACCTACTGCGGGATAATCTTCTGCCCAGTCAGTCATGTCTCTTTCAAGACATGATCGCCCAAACGTGTATCACGTATGGCACTTAACTGACTGACTGAATGCCAAAGCAAGTAGGGTTGGGATATTATAATTGTGTATTATTATTTCGGAGTGAAATTAATTATTTTTTAAAATTAGATTCTTGTCAAAATTTTTTTTTTTTTTAGTTAGACTGTAATTATGTTAATTTTTTTTTTTTCTTTAAACTTTGGTAAATAGGTGTATTTCTTTTAAGAATTTAAAGATGTTTGACCCTAGTAGACTTCTTTCAGATTATTTGTTTGGTAATATTTGATTTGGGCTACTTTCAGGTTCTTACATGTCAATAAATGGCTTACTGTTTACTCTTCCTGGTACGTCACGCACATTGGGGCTTCTTCACCCTTCATATGAGTGTGTGAGAGATGTGTTCACATGCAAAAGGGATACAGTCAGGTGGTTATAGCATTCTGACTTCAAAACAAGAAAGAACAAAAATTTAACAAATGAGACAAAGAACTGTTCATTTTTATTGGTTAGGAAGAAATCCCAGCATGCATCTGTAGGATTTGTCTATAAATTTGAGGAGGGAGTGATCTTAGCAGTCATTTCTAGAGGTTGAAAACAACACTTACCATCAAATTGGTAATGCATCGTTTGGTTGATTCTCTCTGTAACGCTGCCAAGCCACTGATGGAATGTCACAGCAACACTGTTCTCATCAATTTGAACTGTAGCTGCAAATGAAATATGACACACTTTTATTTCAACCACACGAGCAACAAACACAATAAAAAATGTTATTCCTCAATAATATAGTCTGACCTCTTTAACCCAATACCCCCATGGTCTGGGAATTCCCAGGGTTTGGTATGTTATATTGAATTTAACTGACTGGAGGCCATCGTTGCTCAAAGCCACAAGTCATCGTGAGTGACAGTTTGAATATACAGGCATTATTCAAACTATTAATCAATGACAGATTATGTGCTCTTTTCCAGAAACTATGATCAGTTCTGCTTAGGTGGGCTCCATGGGTGCTGAAGCAGGTCTCTACAACAGGTATTGGAGAGATGCCATAGGAGATGGGTGTACTTGTAAAACAAGAGTAGCCAGCCATTATATATATACTAGCATCATAGCCCGGTGTTGCAACTCAGAACATTTTAGTAGTAGGACTTGGTTATATAAAAAAATAATTATATAAAAAATTGTTGTTTAAAAATTGTTAAAAAATTCCATTAAAAAAATCTATTTTCTTTTGTTTTGCATAAACGTGATTTGATGTTTTGTGTGACATTGTAAACAACATTGCATTTGTTTTTGTTTCAAAATTACGGGGGAAAATACCTACATTTTTTGTTGACTAAATGAATTTAACATAAAAATCAAAATTATTCATTTTGTTTTACTGAAATTAGAAATATAAAAATTATTACGCTCTCAGTTCAGAAATTTTTGAAGAATATTTAAAAATGTAGACATTTAATTTTAGAGGAAAAAAAAATTAAATATAAAGGCTCATTTTCTTTTCTTTTTAAAAACAAAAGATTTTAGTCGCATTTGACACGTATGATTTGATTTCTGTGACGTAATTCAGAAAGCATCTTACATCTTAGATGTTTTATGGAGCAAATGTAAACAATCTGCTCCATTGGCCAAAAAGTGCGAAAGGGAAAATTGCTGATCTTAAACTCAAAAACTATGTGTTGACCTGGCTTCTCTGTAGATATGTCTCCCTAGAAAGTTTGAATGGCATAGCTTAAAAAATGTAGGCGTGCATAAATTACAATCACAGACTCACAGATTGACTTATATATATATATATATATATATATGAGCATTATTACATGAAACTCTGAAGTTGATCAATGAGATAAGTTCTTTGAACATTTACTAATTTACAGATAGTTGTTACTCTAGCAATCTATCGAGCACTTTTAAATTAGTGATTAAATTTATCTTTTAATTATTCATTCACTTATCCATTAAATAAAAACTTTATTTTACGCATTTAGAGTTGATTTAGGTATCGCCAAAAAAGACGCGATACCTAAGGTTTAAAATGAATTTTTAAAAATGAAAAATATTTCTTGAACCTTTTCTTTTAGTTTTAATTTCAATCTAATAGATTAAATTTAATATTTCCAATAAGCAAAATACTTTGCTGGATTTCAAAAACTAACTTAAATTGAGTGGAAGCAGTTCTTGGGGATTTTTTTTTTTTTGGCAAAATAGAAAATTAGCACTCATTTTTAGTCATTTGTTATCGCAATGTAATTCTTTTTATAAAAACATCTTCCAAAAATAATGAAACTTTGAAGAATATTAACTGATTTAAAGTATAATCTAATTTGAAACAAATATTACTTACACTAAGTTTAAAATATCGCAGAAATGCATATTTTTAATCTGACAGTAGTTGTTTATTTAAGGTGTTGAGATGTTTGACAGCTTGATGAGAGATGGTTGTTGATCTAATGAAGCTCTATGGGGGCTTTATCCATAAAAAAAAATAATTGAATATAATGAGTGTCTTTTTCTCACTCCAAGCTACTGTCCATTATACAACTCAGACATCTATCATTGTGAAATGATTTGACAGCTTGATGACAGATGGTTGTTGATCTAATGAAGCTCTATGGGGGCTTTATCCATAAAAAAAAAATAATTGAATATAATGGGTGTCTTTTTCTCACTCCAAGCTACTGTCCATTATACAACTCAGACATCATTGTGAAAGGTCTGTTTCAAGAGAGATAAATAGTTATTTTCCAGATCAACTTCTCTCTCATCATGTATAAAGTTTTGTACAAGATGTTTGGTTCGGTTTGTTTTGAGTGAGTTTTGTTCAAGACCTCCTATATATTACAAGGCCTAAGCAAATGAAATGTGACGTCACGGTAGTAGTGTCATGAATCGTAGCCGTAGCGTAGCCGTCTTCATGATAATGTTGATAATAAGACGTTATTTTTTAATAAAGATTTTAAAACTTTTTAAAATGTAACAAGAAAAAAAAAGAAAGAAAGACACATGTTTTGATTTATGCTGGTTTTATTAATTTTAAATAAAATTAAGAAAACAATAAGAAAATATAAACATCATTGTTGACTACTGACTGTCGGTCGTGTTTGTAAACACAGTTTTAAAGACAAAACTTTTCGTTTATTAGTCTAAATTCTAAAAATTTAACAAACACTGCTTAAATTTTCATATTTTTAATTTAATTATGAAAAATCACAATCACTTTTGTTTCAATTGCAAGAATTTTTAAATCAGAATCACTCAAATATAGCAATCAAGAAACCATTAGAATTTAGGAACAAACAAGAAGCAACAATAAATAAGCAAATTAATTAAAATATTTAAAAATGCAACAATTTAAATTCAAGCAAATTAATTCAAACTAAATAAGTTTAAGTTACTGTTTTTTTTTTTAAATCAAACTTATAAAAGTTTTTTATGTCTCAAAATTCAGCTGAATGTTTGAAGTTTTCTTTTTTTACTTAACTTCTTACAAATAATATTATCATTTTCCTTGCTACAAAAATTATTTAATAATGCATTAGAAGAGCTCCAGATAATCATTTTTTCTATTTTTTCAATGCTGTGACCTTCACCACATGAGTCAACATGAAAAAGAAGTTCATCATTAGCCAAAACATCCAATGTTATGTACATAGACAATTTTCTTTGAGTCATTGAATGAAGAAAAGAAGGATTCTTTACAAGTTTATTAATAACAATATAATTGTATAGTACTAAATTTGTTGTTACATCATTGGGATATAACAGAGAGAGAACCTCTATTAATTCCTTGAAAATAACTGTTTATATCAGGAAGCATATCAACTCTTCCTGATACTAAACTTTTACAACTATAACATTTCATTTTTTTTAACGGCATAACAGCAATAAATAATTATGAATCGAACGAATTAACGATAGGATAGCTAAATCTGAAATAGATTTTTAAAAACGTCTTGAGAACTTTTAATCCAATAGATTTATTAATATCAACAAATATTGTCTTTAGGGAAATTCTGCTAAAAAACAACGGAGTTCGAATTTTAAAATAATATTTTGAAATATTTTGATTGAATCCATTGTTAATCCTACTGGATGAAATAAAAAGATAAATTTTTACCGTTAAAAAAAATACACCTAAAAATCCTAGGATATTTGGTAATTCAATTACATTTTTAAAATATTTTAATTGTAAAAAAATGAAAAAAAAAGTAAAAATTAACGTTTCTATTTCATTTATGATGTTAAACTGTTTATAAAAAAAATCATTTTTTTGCAAAACTCTTTTTTGGTTAATGTTTTACTTATTAATTAATTTTTTTAAGGATTAAAAATCCCTAAACCAACTATAAAAGATTTATTCTTCAGTTAAAATTCTAATTTTTTTATTTCCAATTTTTTCTATGGATTAATATCGATAATTAACTTCAAATTATCACAAATAGGAAAAAAATGTTTAGAAAATATTTTTTGAGGGTGTTCATTTTGTGCTAAATATTTTCTAAAAATTAAATATTTTAAAAATTAGGTTTTAAAATTCAAGTGTGGTGTGATTTAGGCCTGTATGTTTCAAATAAATTCAAAAATTATTCAGAAATAATAGTTTTAAACAAAGTTTAAAACATCATTTTCATGTTTTAATTTTCGGTAATAGTGATTTCTTGACTTTTGCAAGAAATAATTTCACAGAGTTTTCAAATAAAAAACCTTAAAAATAAAACAAATTCTTTTAAAATTGACTAAAAAATAAATTTTGTAGTTTTTGTTAATACAGAAAAAAGAATAAAAAAATTTAATTCAGGAATATTTTTTCATGTTTAAAAACGATTCATAAAGTTGCAAGTATAGAAAAGTTAAGTAAGATTTTACTTTCTATTCCTAAGAATTTTTTTAAACATCTCATTGAAAAGAAAACATTATTTTCTGAAATAAAATCTCAATAAAATATTAATTCAAATATTCTTAGAAAATATAATGTTTAACAACTTTTTTCGGCTTCAGTTTTATTTATTTTAATTCAGATATTTTTTAAGATAATTTTTATTTCAATTTTATTCAAAGAAATAAAAATAATATCTTATTTTATTATATTAATTTAAAAGATATATTATAAACAAAGTGCTTTCTTTCTTGTGCTACGGCAAAACTAATTTTTTAGCAAATTTTGATTTTAGCGACTGTTGAAATAAATGGTGATAAAATTTTAACTACTCACTTTGCTAAATGGACTTGGGGTAAAATTCTCCCTTTTAATGGCATGTTTCCATTTATCAAATAAATGCTTATTTTTTGGAAACGAAAAACAATGAACTTTCGGTGTATTTTTATATTCCCCTTTGCAATTTGGTTCTGAAAATAAGTTAACGCTAACGGACGCCGGGTAGTAAAACAACACTACTAAGTGTGACGTCAGCAAGCCAACTTTAATCATAGAATAGGCCTGGTAATATAGCGACGGCCTCGGTTTTGTTTAACAGTATATCAACTTCAGTGGGTTATTTAATGCCAAAAAAGGTAGGGTTTTAAGGTATTTTTTTAATGTTCAGTTATAGTGAGAAGGTTGATTTTGTGAAAATGTTTTTGATTTTATTCTTTTTTATTTTAGAAAACTGAAAATGCCTTCTAGTTTTGTATTCAAAATTGTTTGCTAAGAATAATTTTTTTTTTCTTCAAAAATGTGTTATGGTAATCATTTTTTTTTTTCAGAAATGTATTGTTGGTAATATTTTTCCTTCAAAAATGTATACTTTTCTATAAAGTTTAGTTTTATGTATATATTTCTATAAAAGTGTATTTTTATACTTTCATAGTGTTTTGACCCCAGTTTGGAGGTTAACTATTTGCTCATAGCTCGGACCCTAACAGGTGCTATCACTCCAGGTCAGAGTGGACCTGGGAACAACGGCAATTAAGAGGTGGTTCCATGCTCCTCACAATCTCCTAATCAGAGGCCTTGCTACCAGATGCAGTTTACTGTCATACCCAGGGACATTAGGTTTGTTTTATGGAATATCAACTCAAATGGGTTATTTAATGTCAACAAGATTTTTACAATAGATTTGTATGAATAGAATATATATTCTTTGTAAGAAACAAGTTTGTAGATCAGGTTTCATTGACATATTGTTGAAATTTAGATATTGCTGGTAATGTATTTTTTCCAACAACATATTGCTGGTAATACTTTCTTTTCCTTCAAAAATGTATACCTGGAATTTTTACTATAAAAGTCTATTTTTTTCTTTTATAGTGTTTTCACCCCAGTTTGGGATGAAACTATTTTGCCCATAGCTGGGACCCTAACAGGTGCAATCACCCTGGGTCAAAGTGGACCTGGGAACAATAGCAATTAAGAGGTGGTTTCATGATCCTCACAACCTCCCAATCAGATGCCTTGCTGCCGGATGCAGTTTACCGTCATACCCAGGACCATTGTACAAGATCTAATGGAAAGTGGGCCTGAAAATGACAATATGGCAGCATAAGCCATTGAAAACAAATTGTCTCCACTAAATATGAAAGAATGTTGGTATTATTTTAAGCTGGGTCCAGATCAACAAAAAATTTTTTATTGATATCTGTTAGAATGAATGTCATAACAAGGGATCTAACTCATTCCCTAGGTGTGAATCAAGTTATGCCCTTGATCAGAACTCTCTAGGACGAGAGAGAAGTTGTTGGTTGTTTTGTTTTATGGCATATCAACCTCGGTGGGTCATTTATTGCCAACTAAATTTTATTTATTTATTGCTGGTAATACCTTTCTTTCTTTCAACAATTTATTGTTGTTTTTATATAAGTTTTGTGTCTAGTAATACTTTTTTCTTTTCGAGTATCAAGATTCATTGAGATTTGTTTTTAAGGGCAGGGTCCCCAAGTCATACCCTTGTCATTTAACCCATAACTGGAGGGAAGGGACGGATTAATACCTTTCCCAAGGGTACCAGTGCTTAAGTGAATGCAGGGTATTCAACTGGAATTTGAACTTGGCTCACCGATTTCTCTTTCCGAGCCGACATCCACTGCACCACAACGCACATCAGTCACTAAACACTTACAGTACCTGGTATTCCCAAGCGGTCACCCATCTAAGTACTGACCAGGCTCAATGTTGCTTAACTTTGGTGATCGAGCAAGAACCAGTGTATTCAATGTGATATGACCGTAAGCCAATAAACGCTTACAGCACCTGGTATTCCCAAGCAGTCACCCATCTAAGTACTGACCAGGCTCAACGTTGCTTAACTTCGGTGATCAAGTGAGAACTGGTGTATTCAACATGATATGGTCGTAAGCCACAAGAAAGAAGAAAAAGGATTTTCAAAATGGCAGTTACACATCCTCACACGTCCCATGTCGAACTGTCTATCTACCTATAATCCAATGCTCATGTTTTGAATCTATTGTTATCCAATAGTAAACAAAATGTGTAAAAGTTTGAATTGTGTTTTATTTCTTATTTGACACGAAGAAGCATACCCAGCAGCACAACAATATCAAACAGTTCTTTCGTACAACATACTAGCAATTGTGCGTTAAAGTTTTTAAAATTCCAACACAACTCTTAACAAAAAGCAAAGTTTATTAATGGTATTAAATGCCAACATCTATACCAGCGAAATAAAGAAAACTAATCCTTTACTTAAACAGCATGAAATTAAACTACTATTCTCTGAACAGCATAAGTGCTTGCATCACTGATTGCGGAATTGAAGGGCCCAATTAAAATTCAAAGTCTCAATAAGTAATCCATAGCTGGGAAGTAGAAGAGGCGGATTTCTACCTTCCCCAAGAGTATTTGCACACAAGCAGTCTTTGAGATCTCACTCGCCAGATCGATTCAGTTGATTAAAAACTTAATTGAGCGATTAAAGTTTATTGCTTTACTCGCCCACGGCTGATTAAAAATCTCGCAATGAAACGTGTCCCTTCAAATATAGAAAAAGGAAATCTGATTTATTTTGCAACCCAAAAGTATGCCATTGAAGATTCACAAGTTACTTAGAATGACCTACAATGACATTATTGAACTCTTGGTTTTTATCGTCCCGGTCAGTTTAAATATTCATTTAATTAACGCTTCCAGAGTCGAGCCAAAATGTCCCTGTTTCCAAGATTAAAAACGCTTACAGATTTTTAGAAACTCATTTGGAAAATGTTATCCTATATTTCCTCCCTGCCTATGAAAAGTAAAAACAAACATTTGAAAGAAAGAAAAAAAATATGCATACTTCTTTCAGCCACGCACCAAAAAACAAATTATACAGGTAATTTTTTTTATATAAAATTGCTGAGAAAATCAGAGTTGTAATTTTTTATCATCTATGAGATGAAAGTTGTAGTCAAACAGAAGAAAGAAATTATTTAGGTACCTCCACTCAATCGCCAAAAAAAAAAAAAAAGGGGGGGGCTCAAACTTAATAAAGTTGTTTTATCATCAAAATGTTTATGCTATTATTAAGAGGAAAGATCAAATTTTGTTGCTATTATTTTTTTTTTTAATATTTTAAATCCTTTCTAACACATTCGTAATTTTAATTAAAATTTCATTTTTTGTTTCCGTCAGCAATTCACGCTATGTTTACATAAGCCGACTATTAAGAAAATGGAGTCAGTCGAGTAAAAGGATTTTGGGACAAGTAAATTTTCCCCTTGCTCTTGACCGCTGGTCGAAGTGATTTCTTTTTCAAATCTCAAAGGCTGCACACAACTAAATATAAAGAACCCAACAGGAATTGGTTTTCTGATTAACAATTCCTAGCTATTAATCATTACAACAGTTGTACATCAAAACTTACAGCACCTGGAATTCTCATGCACTCACTCATTTAGGGACTGACCAAGCTTGACATTGCTTAACTTTGGTGATCATACTGTTGTTTCAGTATGACGTGGCCATAAGCATTCCTGGTCTGACCTGATTCTTATAAAGATAAAGGATATTTGCTTCTATTGACAGATGCAAAAGGTAACAGACTGATATAGAAATACAGTCTTCAAGCATTATTTCCTGCACATTCTTTAAAATAATCTTATAAAATTCGGTTTCTGTATATAAAACATCTTGCTCCCACTATCAACCTCATCTTATTCAACAGTGGGAATGGTGTGTTAAGTTTTTTTTTAAAAAATAGAAAGACCCTTACTCATATTTCAGCCACACCCAATATGCAAATGCTTAAAATAAATGCTCTTACTAGTATTAAAAACACCACCAAAATACATCTTGCACAATCAAAAATGAAGAGAAATGAAAAACACCTAAAATCAAATCCCCTTGAAAATGGCTAAGGAAGTGGCTGAAAACACTTGGGACAATATTGGACAACTTTTGCACATCCTTAACTCTCACCAAACCAAAAAAATATAAGAATGCTGAAAAAACTAAATAAAAAAATTAAATTTTCCTTTTCTGTCATTTTCAAAGAAATGTGTTTAAAAAACGTTTTTATCCAAACATCTCTCTCTCTCTCTCCCTCCCTCCCCACTCTCTCTTTATATATATATATATATATATATATATATATATATATAAACTTATTTATAAATGGAACTTTTCTGTCTGTGTGTGTCTGTTACCTATAGACTCCGAAACGGCTGAACCGATTTTCTTAAAAATTTACACAGTTGTACTATAAGCATCTGCAAGTATTCTTAGCTAGGTTTTGTGTCGAGGTACCCCCAATAAGTGTCGAAAATCGATAACCAAAAAATTCGGGTTATAGAAGGAGTGGTCCAATTTTAATCAAATTTGATACACTCATAGACAAAGACATAAGAAACGATATTCAGAAGTTTCAAGGTTGCAGTTCTTACAATAGCGCAGAAAATTGATAATATATATATATATATAAAAGGCAAGATTTTTGCATGTGTGTCTGTTTATCTGCTTGTATGTCTGTATTTTTTTCAGTCCTTTTTAGTTTTTGCTTCGGGTTTGGCTCTAAGTAGGTATAATTGTAGTTCTTAGTCTCAGCCATGATACCATTTACTCAGAGGACTTATTTAGCCTTCAAAATTCAGTTTATATCGATACCAGGAAATCAAAATTTAACTTACATCCATTCATTTTTCTTTCAGTCTACGGTTTTGCTTTAACTGGAAACAACTATTGCTTTTTAGTCTTTCATGCCAACGTCCAAAGAGTCTGAGCTCCAGGACCATGGATTAGTTTTAAAGCTTTCATTACAACCGAGCAATGCCAGGCTATACTGCTAGTTAAATTATAAAATATTTTTACACACTGCCTGTATGCAGAATAAAAATAGAATAAAAAGAAGAAACTTTGAGAAGCAAGTAAGCAGACGACATTGTCGGAAACTTCCAGCAGCTGGAGACAGTGAGACGTCTTGACTCTGGGGTTGTAATAAGAGATTTTCACTTACCTGACTTTTTGGGCGGAGTATTGGTCTTGGCAGGCTGCTGTGGTGGCTGGGCCGTTTGTTTCACAGGACTAGATTTTCGTGTGGTCACACCTCCTTCTTGCAATGTCAAGAGGGCACTGCTGGCTTGCACTGATAACACAGGATGTCAAATAAAACAAGAGCTCTGAGCATTACAACAATAGAAAAGGTTCTTGTTTAAAATTTATAAAAACTTATCACCTTTTCTGACATTATTATATTTGACTAAACAGAAACATTTTCAAAAAAAAAAAATATCTACCGAAACATATAAATTGAGGTCTATAGCAACTTAAAGTTTGCCCAGATGCTTTAGATGACCAGTAGTTGTACCTAACCTAGTTAGTTAAGGGCCATACGTGATACACACTTAGAGTGATCATGTCTCGAAAGATACTTTACCGACTGGGCAGAAAATTATCCCAAAGTAGGTTGCCATTGCTTTCTGTGGTAGATTAGATGCCAGCCAAGGCTATAGAACCCAATCTGTTCTATTATTTGACTCATAGCGAGAGGGAAAAGAGATGTATTATAACACAGTAATCAGAGGGGGATCAGTTTATTACTTCATAACAATAGAAAACCGATCCCCCACTTTATGACCAATAGAAGCCTTAATCATGATTCCAATTATAATCAGTCAGTCATTTAAGTGCCATATGTGATACATGCTTAGGGCGATCATGTCTTGAAAGAATCATGTCTGACTGGGCAGAAGATTATCCCGCAGTAGGTTGCCATTGCTTTCTGCGGTAGACTGGTTGCCAGCCAAGGCTATAGAACCCAATCTGTCTTATTGTTTAACCCATAACTGGAGAGAAGAGAAGGATTAATAACTTTCCCAAGGGTATTTGTGCATAAGTGAATGCAAGGAATTCAACTGGAATTCGATCTCGGCTCCCTGATTTGTCGTTCTGAGTCGATATTGACTGCACCACAACGCACATCCACCTAACCTAACTTGTAATATTAAATGCAAATGGAGTTAAGTCTTATTTGCAAAGTTGAGGTATCTGATAGCCTACTTAAATAAACTGGTCCATTTATTAAAAAAAAAAATATATGGAAAATTGTAATCATTTACATTGTTTGGATGGTTGTCTTCATCTTTGTTGCCATATTCACGTTTTGGCCACTGTATGCTCTGACCTTCCTCAGGTGATTAGATTTTCAAACTGAATGCTTCAGTGCATATGCTTGGCTACATGGCCCAGTGGATAAGTGCTGGGTAAATACATTGACTTGACCCCAAAGAGTTGTGAGTTCAATACCTAGCTACAGCAGTGGTGAACAAAAACTTAGAAAATTGAGTTAAATGGAAATAAATAAAACATCTGGAAGTGGCATGACGCATGGAATGAGAACAATCTACCCCAGTGAATAAAATAAAGGGTTCAGTTCAAAATTCCAATCACCAGGAAAAGGTCGAAACATACTATGTCTAAAAAGTTGTGAATATACCGACAAAGATAAGGACAACAGTCTGAACAATGTAAATAATGTTTTGTTTTTTTTAACTTAGTATGCAATACTTGTAAGAATGGAAAAAATATTGAATTTTTATCAGTTTAGAAAGGGGGGCATTTTTATAATATGAATATAACATAAAATCAATCACTAACTTTTACAAAGTTACTGGACCTAGTTGTTTTGTGTACAAAAATGGACTTTTGGGGCAATAGTACAAAAAGATTTATTTTATACAAAAAACAAATGAATATACATACATTTTTAATTAAGGAACAAAAATTTAACAAATTATGTTTCTATTTCTTCATTTAAGATAAATGATTATTAACCTCAAATGGTTGGGCATGTACTTCCAAAAAAAAAAAAAACCATATGAAAAAAGAAATTAAAAAAAAAAGAATTTAGCAAATTTAAAAACAAAAAAGTAGATGTCATTGATATTAGCACATTTTCAAACTTGACATTTATAAATAACAGTAAAATGACTTAGCCTAGAGCCAATAATGCATTAACAGCCAGGGATCAATTCAACATTGAATAGATTTTATAAAGAGGACCCCCCCACTTCAGAAAAAGAAAATTTTAATTAACATTTTTCAATACTAACAAATATTGTGGCTTCTTTTTTAATAATTTCATCCCAAGCAAGACAAAAAAGCCACTAAGGCACCAGGAAGAAGGGTTACTGAATGTGAAAAACTATAAGAAAAGAAAAGCATTATTAAGGAGTAGAACAATAAAGAACAAGAGTTAAGAAGATAGACGATAACGACTGACCTTGCATTTAAATTTTTCAAGATCAAGAAACTGAAAGAGAGTTCCACAAGTGAGAAGCACAATAGAAGAAACTTAGCATAGAACTGACAGTTACATGTAGCCATTTTAACAGTAAAATAATGAGACCATGCTATCAATCAAACACATCACTCAATAAGTCCCAGGCGCCACTAATAAAAAATCCATATGATTTTTATGAAGTACTAACCTTCAAATGACACTTGATGGAATTTGGGTCCAATCGGATTATTAGTTTACAAATTACAGTTATTTAAGCGAAGCTACTGTTGCAAATTTTCAAAACAATGGTAAAATCTGAATTTCATGTGGTGATAAAGCACTGCTTTCTGATGGGAAAAAAATACTGTTCAAGCAAAGCAATGGCTTGATAAGTGTTATTCAGACTCTGTCAGAAACAATGGTTAAGTGGTGGTATGTTGACTTTAAATGTCGTCATACAGACACAAATGATGCTGAACACTCAGGTCACCCAAATTCGGCAGTTGTATCTGAAAAATACCAAAAAATCTCTACAAACTTGTTTTGACCAATCGTTAACTGAAGTTGCATGAGATAGCAGAGGAGTTGAACATATCAGAAGGCAGTGTATTCACCATTTTGCATGAACATTTGTCAATGAGAAAGCTGTGTTCAAAGTGGGTGCCACATTTACTCACAATCAATCAAAAATAATGACGACTCAGAGCATTAAGGAGGTTTTGCATAAATACGTGACAATGGATGAAATATGGATCCATCATTTCACTCCACAGTCAACTGAGTGGACATTAGCAGGTGAAAGCCGTCCAAAGTGATCAAAGACGCAAACATCAGCAGGCAAGGTTTTTTGTTCATCAATTACCTTGAGAAAGGAAGAACCATCAATAGCAAATATTATATAGCATTATTGGTGCATTTGAAGAAAGAAATCGCCAAAAAAACAACCTCAAATGAAGAAGAAAAAGGGATCTTTCACCAAGACAATGCACCGTGTCACAAGTCGATTGCAATGATGACAAAACTACATGAATTGCACTTTGAATTGCTTCTGCATTCACCCTATTCTCCAGATCTTGTCCCCAGTGACTATTGGTTGTTTGCAGACCTCAACAGAATGCTCATTAAATTGTTAAAAGCATTCAAATCAGTGTATCATCCTAGAAGGAGACTATGTTGATGAATAAAGTTGAATTTTGCCTAAAAGTTGTTTTTTATCTATTAGGCCCGGGATTTACTGTGCTTAAATACACAAAATCTAGATACCATAGAGGAAAGTAATATTTTGTCAAAATACAAAAATGTGACTCATGGCTAAAAGGGGACATGAAGAATGTCGGTTTTCTTATACCTTAAAATTAAACTTATTTAGGCACAATTACTGACCCAAACATACCACAGTATTCGTTATACCAAAAAAACACGGACTTACTTATCATTCTTAGTACATCTACTATCATACTTCAAAGTCTTTATGTGATCCTCATTAGTCCCCGTATGTACAATTTTTTATCTGTGGTGAAGGGGGAATAAAACAAATCAGCAATTTAAAAATATAACTTCAATGTGCATTTACCATAGAAGAAAATTCATCAAAACAATTACTATGATGGTATTTATAGAAAAGGCACAGCAAAGCTATATTACGGGTGTGAAAAAGTGACTGAAGCCAAGATGAGAGGTCAAGATCAATCTATAGCTGAGATGCCAGGCCAGGACCAATAACATTGCAGATTCGTCTTTGTATTCTGACAATGATCATGGCTTGAGGAAGATCTAATGAATACTAATCTACAAAAATTATTCCCTGAAAAAATTTTTTTCTATTTTTTATGAATGGACCACTCTATTTAAGTAGTGCTAACTAATGTTTATCCAAATGCCATAGGTGATCATTACTTGTATCAAACCTAACTTTATTATGTAATATTAAATGTAAACAATAAAAGCCTCGTGTGTAAATTTTAGGTTTCTGGAAACTAATGTTTACCCAAATGCCAAAAACCACCAGTACCTATTTGCACCAATAATCACTTCATAATTCTGTAATATTAAGGACCTTTCTGCACGTGAAGTTGTCGTATCTTTTACATCTAATCTTTATTCAGACAGTATATATTACCAGAACTTGTTCTCAGTTATTTTCATGATATTGTAATTTAAATATAAATACAAGAGTGTCTTAGATGTGTAGTTAGGGTATCTGGTAGGTTAATGTTTGCCTAGATGCCATAACACTACAATTATTTGCAACAAGCCTAACTTCATAATCTATATATATAAAAGGCAATCTGTGAGTCTGTGTGTGACTGTTCCCTATGCACGCCTACATTTTTTAAGCTACGCCATTCAAACTTTCTAGGGACACATATCGACAGGGAAGACAGTTCGACACATACTTTTTGAGTTTAAGTTCAGCAATTTTCCCTTTCGGACTTTTTGGCCAATGGAGCCAATTGTTTACATTTGCTCCGTAAAACATCTAAGGTCTAATATGGTTGCTAAATTTCGTCACAAAAATCAAATCACAAGTGTAAAACGCGACTAAAATATTTTTTTATTAAAAAAAAAAAAAAAAAAGAGCCTTTATATTTAAATTTTATTCCGACATTTTATAAATTAATTTGGTTAACAAAAAAATGTGAATATTTTTCCCCGTAATTTTGAAACAAAAGAAATATTTTAAAACAAAAAGTGTTTTTTCAAACAAAAACAAAATAAGTAAAAATAAAAAAATAACAGGACAGATTGGGTTCTACAGCCTTGGTTGGCAACCAGTCTACCGCAGAAAGCAATGGCAACCTACTGCGGGATAATGTTCTGCCCAGTCAGTCATGTTTCTTTAGAGACATGATCGCCCAAGCGTGTTTCACGTAGGGCACTTAACTGACTGTTAATATAGCCAGGGTCTCTACGAACCAGATGACTTCATAAATGTGATTCAAGTGCAACTTTCAACAAATTGAGATGTTCCTGAAATTGAATTCAACAGTTTTGATTTTATCAGACAACTGATATCTAAAATGTTCAGGATATTCATCAAAGACTGACTTCTCAATGTTTCATGCATCTGGGTCCAGACGAGAACATCATATCAATTATTACAAGAGTATGTTTTTAGAAATGCATATTATATAAACTGAATAAATGTTAAAATGTAAAATTTTCTACACTGACAACCCCTAAGACCCTCACTTTATTATAATAAGCAAAAACATTATCTAATCTAAACTTATTTATAAATGGAACTGTGTGTGTGTGTGTCCGTTACCTATAGAGTCCAAAACGGCTGAACCGATTTTCTTAAAAATTTACACAGTTGTGCTATAAGCGTCTGCAAGTATTCTTAGCTAGGTTTTGTGTCGAGGTACCCCCAATAAGTATCGAAAATCGATAATCAAAAAATTCGGGTTATAGAAGTAGTGGTCCAATTTTAATCAAATTTGATACACTCATAGACAAAGACATAAGAAACGATATTCAGAAGTTTCAAGGTTGCAGTTCTTACAATAATGCAGAAAATTGATAATATATTTATATAAAAGGCAGGATGTTTGTGTGTGTGTCTGTTTATCTGTCTGTATGTCTGTATTTTTTTCAGCCTTTTTATTTTAATTTTTGCTTTGGGTTTGGCTCTAAGTAGGTACAATTGTAGTTCTTAGTCTCAGCCATGATACCATTTACTCAGAGGACTTATTTAGCCTTCAAAATTCAGTTTACGACGAAAAAACTTATTTGTTATCGATACCAGGAAATCAAAATTTGACTTACACCCATTCATTTTTCTTTCAGTCTACGGTTTCGCTTAAACTGGAAACAACCATTGCTTTTTAGTCTTTCGTGCCAACGTCCAAAGAGTGTGAGCTCCAGGACCATGGATTAGTTTTAAAGCTTTCATTACACCCGAGCAATACCAGGCTATACTGCTAGTATATATATATATATATATATATATATATATATATACACACACACGCACACGCACAAAGTGCGATTTGTAAATTGTCGCAATTATTTTTTTATTTCAAATATTCTTTAGTCTGAGCTCCAGGACCATCGATTAGTTTTAAAGCTTTCATTACACCTGAGCAATGCCAGGCTATACTGCTAGTATATATATATATATATATATATATATATATAATCAGCCATAATACTTCAAACATTATTATAATGGACACTTCTTATTTCAAACAGACACCTCATATTTTATCTATTAAACAGGCCGATAGATGTTCAATAGATAAGAAAAAAATCAGGCATCTATTTCAAAGCAGTATTGCTCTTTCTCACGTTCCTTGTTCGAAAAATGCTTATCTTCCTTAGTTTAAAAACTAAGGGAGATAATCAAAGTATTTTAGACATTTAATAGAGGAGTAGATAGTTTTTTTATTTTAGAATTTTAGTTTGAAATCAGTTTAAAGTTGATGAGCTTGAGTGAATGGATGGCAGAACAGGGTTTGGGAGAAACAACAAAAAGAAAACTTATTAAGAGCTACAAGAGACAGGAAGATGTGGATGGTAGTGATCGCCTTCATGTTGAAGGGACACAGCACATAAAAGGAGGAAAAGAAATATATAAAGTTGCTTAGTTACTACTTGAACTTTGTGTTGTGTGCTTTCCAAAGATTTTTTCTTTTTGTTTTTGTAATCATATCGGCCCAGGCAAGGCATTTTACTGCTACGTTTTGCAGGGGGTTACATCGGAGGAAAGTTATGAGAAAGAGTGACAGGTTATATAGGGGGTATCAGGAAGTGGGTAAGAGAAAGATGAGAATACTGATGAGAGTGAAGTGGACAGAGAAAGGAGCATGAGACAGAGGATGCAGGTTAGTGAGATAGGAGATGATTATTGACTTTACATTTAAATTCTTGAAGATTGTAGCTGTCGGGAAAACAAGCGAAATGGAAGGGAAGTGTGAGAAAAGAAGCTGCTGGAGTAGAATTTGCGATTACATTTTATTGGTTTCACAGTAAAAGGGTGGGACCTAGTTGCTAATCTCGTGGCTCGAGTAAATTCATATATAGGGGGCAACGGTGAGTTAAGTTCATCAGAGCAGAAGCCGTGAAAGTATTTGTAGAAGAGACACAGGGAAGCCACATTGCGCCAGTGAGAAAGTGACTGTATCTGAGCTGCCAAGTCAGGATCGATCACATTACAGATTCTCCGTTGGATTTTGTCAAGGATCCCTAGGTAGATAGCAGGAGCATCCGACCATATATAGCAGCAATATTCAATGCATTGGCGGATGGTAGATTTATATATGTGCAGGATTGTTTCAGATGGGAAAAACTTCCTGGCCCTACACAGAGAACTGTCTTTCTTAGCTGAAGATGACAAACGCATGCTGGTTTAGATAGCAAGGCTATATAGCAAAAACTGATAAACAATGAAATTGAAAGAAAATAAGCAGTATTTTAGCATAGTAAACTTTTTTTTTTAAAGAAAGGTAAAAATGCCACAAACAAAAGATTTGTGCAATCTATAGAGAAGTTCCTGTGACTGATGGAACAAAATTTAATCTGAAGATGGAGCCTGGTTAGTTTGAACTTGAATACATAGATTTGCTTGGCTAAGAATTTTTGATCAAGATAAGTAATTAGACTTTTACATGGTTTCAAATTAAAGATATTCTATTCATATCTGTATCTGTCAGCACTTAAGGATCATAAAGTCAGGCTATCATTGCCTGAGCTGGAAGGAGTTTGAAAAAACAAGAATCCAGGACAATTGTGTCAACTTATTCTCTTTATAACTTGAAATTATTGCTTTAAAGAAAATGGTCATTTCTGAAATCAAAAGCTACAAAGAAAATATGGGCAACTACTGGACACAGTTGACACTCTTTTTCGGTAATTGAGGACCCGGGCTGTCAAATCTAAAAGTGATATTGGGATAATGGAAATTTATTCCCTGTTCAAGAGATACTTTTCAGTCATGGTTTAATAAAAAAAATGTTGAAAATTTTCCTAAAAGATTAGTCAGAGATTATAGAAATGACAGCCAATAAAATCAGTCAGAGGGAATTTGGGCAATGGGCATAGGTACTTGGAAACAACCCAGATGGGATTCATGTTACATGTTACAACTGAACTTAGTCTGTATAATTAGGGCAATTCTTAGTGGTTGAAATTCTTAATACATAAGCTACAATTTTATAGACAAGTCAGAAAGAGATTAGACTAGTCATCGATCTATCTGGGTCCCTTCTTCATGATACCAAGAGATTAGACAATGATAAGGGGACGACATGCAATAAAATAAAACACATCCAACTCTATTGCTATGATAATCTTGAAGAGACGTAATGGAGAGAATTATGCAGTACGACATCAACAGAATCATTTGACAGTCACAGGATGACTACCAAGATTTACAACATTACCAGCAACAACAAACCATTCCTTTGGGTCGTTGGTTTTACTGGTCAAATGTGTCAAAAATGGTTTGCAAAGTTTCATGCTCAAAATCTTTTGCTGAAAAATATGACAGGGTTGGCAAGACCAGCTGAGCTTAATAAGCAATCAAATTCTTATATTATCTGAAAATATTAAAGAAAGATAAACAAGATACTAAAAATATCTAAATCAAGTTTTGAAAATCATCTCAGTTTGATTACGTTAATCACTTTGTTGTGTGAATTCCAATGATTCACTATTTAAATGTAAGAAAAATGTCTTTTTTTGTCATGTGTGATGAAAAGTCAATACTTACTGTAAAGATCTCAGCCAAATCCACATTCCACTATCTGACCAAATGAGCAAACATCAGTTTTTTTTTTTTTTAATATGTTTTTAAAAGCAGCGCCAACAACTTACATCGTGTATCATCTTTTCGTTTCTTTTTTGCAGAAGGCCCTAAAAGGTCTTCCCCGGACACAATGACTTCAACTGCAGTTGTATCTGCTGGAGTTACACTTCCTTCGGCTGATTGTTGATAGATTGTTATCAAATTATGTTCTGGTACGGGAGTAACTGAAAAGAAAATGGAACATATTTTAAAATTCTTGCTCAAGAATTCTATCAATAAAAAAACTGCTTCAAAAATCAGTGGATTAAGTTCACCAGAAGGATTTTTTTTTTTATTATTTCACCATAGTCAGTTAAGTGCCATACATGATATGCATTCAAGCAGCCACGTGTCTTTCAATTTATGACAGACTAGGCAGATTTCTTGCAGTAGACTACCATTTCTTTCTGCAGTAGAATGGTTGTCAACCAAGGCTACAGAACCCAATCTGTCTTGTTGCTATTTAACCCATAGCTGGAGGGCAAAGAGATGGATTCATACCTTTTCCAAGGGTGTTTGTGCATAAGTCAGTCAGTTAAGCGCCATACGTGATACACACTTTGGGCGATCTGACTGGGCAGAAGATTATCCCACAGTAGGTTGCCATTGCTTTCTGCGGTAGACTGGTTGCCAACCAAGGTTATAGAACCCAATCTGTCCTATTATTTAACCCATAATTGGAGGGAAGAGACGGATTAATACCTTTCTCAAGGGTATTTCTGTGCAAGTGAATGCAAGGAATTCAACTGGAATTCGAACTCGGCTCCCAGAATTCCAGTTGAATTCCTTAAGTAAATACAACAAATTCAACCGGAAATCCAAGTTACCATTTTGAGCCAAGATCCATTACACCATAATGCACCTTAGCAAGTGTGTGAAAGAATCCAAGAAAAATCATTATTGGGAACAAAAGGACAAAATAAAAGAACAATATTTAAGAAGAAAAACAACAATTGACATTGCATTAAAATTTCTGAATATTAAATTTGACTCGAAAGCAAGAAGCCAAAAGAGATTTCCACAAGTGAGAGAAGAAACTATTAACATAGAACCTACACTTAGATCTTTTATTATATTCCTTTCTTTTTGTTGGTCGGCAACCAGTCTACCGCAGAAAGCAATGGCAACCTACTGCGGGATAATCTTCTGCCCAGTTAGTCATGTCTCTTTCGATTGTTTCACGTATGGCACTTAACTGACTGAATATAACAGTTGAAATCATGATTAAGGTTTCTACTGGTCATAAAGTGGGGGGGGGGCGGTTTTCTATTGTTATAAAGTAATAAACTGATCCCCCACTAATTACTACCTAATAATATAATACATCTCTTCTCCATCGAGTCATGAGTCAATAACAGGACAGATTGGATTCTATAGCTTGGTTGGCAACCAGTCTACCGCAGAAAACAATGGCAACCTACTGCGGGATAATCTTCTGCCCTTCTGAGAAGGGGTTTATTTTGACCTTCATTAAAATATCGCATGATAATTCTGCAACAGCCATCTCATACCAATGTGTATTTTGAAAGAAATTTTTTCAGTTGATGTTCGCATTCTTGAAATAAAGGATTACCATGATCCTATACTTCACTAATCAGACCAGAATCTTCATCTTGATTATTACACTCCTGTCTCAATTGCTATATCTGCCAGCATTCTTCACATGTCTGTAACCTTCGAATTTTGAACAGAACTCTTTATTCAATTTATGGGGATAGATAGTTTAACACTCTACATTTCATGCATTAAGGGAGATAACTCTTATCAGTTAATACTCACCGATCTTTGTGTTGCTTGTCAGTTCTTTCAACTGAACAAGGGTATGTGCTTTCTTCAGACTACCACAACCAGGGAATGAACTCACAGCTACTATGAAACTAGATAATTTTAAGCAACACTAATCTACACTCTTGGACAATCCTGTGGTGTATTTTGGAAGCCTTAAACCTAATGTTTGTACTCAGATAGGAAATTGTATGAATGTCCTGAATAGTTTTCTTTTTAATGTCTTTTCCTTCTTAATCAGAGACTCCCATAGTGTTCATCTCTATGCTAAGTCAGGTTTTCAGGACCTAACACATGTTTTTTAACCCTCTTATCCTCCAGTGTTGTTTTCTCTGATCTTCATTCTACAGGTCTGAATGACGACCCTTTTCCCTCAATATATGGTGATTTTCTCAGCATATTTTAGATGTGGCACAAACTGAAAGTTTTATTGCTTTACTTGGGATAAAATGATTAAAAAATTTTAAAAAAACACAAGGATGTTTTCTCACTGAGTGTATATATTCTCTACAGCAATTTGATCCTAAGAGATCTAGGTGTTCTACCAGGATTTATTAGTGACAGGCATAATCTTAATAACATCAAATACATAGATAAAACTATGTTGATGGTAGACTCAGAAAGCAAACAAAAAGAACTATTAGACAAGGTAGAAAAGGAAGCAAGAACGAACCCACTATTAACCATTATACGATCACTGAAGTTAAGCAACATTGAGGCTGGTCAGTACAGTATATAATATATATATATATATAGTCATCGGCAGACAGATCTGCTGTGCTGTATCACAGCTCATCAGTATGGTTAGACTCCAATTGCTTTTAACCCAGGATTGAAACCTGACTATATATATATGTATATATATATATATATATATATATTTAATAATTTGAGCATTTAAGCAGCAATCTTTCTTTTAAAACAAGGTTTTTGTCTGAATGTTGCAGAAAGACTGTTTCATGCTTGAACAAAATCTTCAGACCGGATTGTGTTCAAACCCTGGCCTGAAGAATATATTGAAGCACAAAACAGACTGTCACCACTTGGTATGGACCTAGGTGTCTCCTTTCACACGTGTGTGGGCTGGTGACTTCTATAAGAAGCTTAAATGCTCTTTGACAGGTTTTGTTTTTTGTCCTGTTGGGTGACATGCCACTCTCTTTACCAACAGAAAAACTAGTGGGGAAGTTGGTGTAGACACCAACCACTCATCTGTACAGCAGGTTTTACTGAGTTACATGGTACCAGTAGCAGGCCTAAGTCTGACCAAATCTTCAAAAATTTAGATGCAACATTAATCGCCATTTACTGTCTTCCTAAAAGCTATTCTTTTATTCTCCTTTCTCCACAATAATATTTTCTCATATTCTTTCAATCTCAATAACTCCTCATATTTTTGTGGCTTTATCACCTTGCTTTGAGGTAAAAATGATCCTTTCTTCTTTAAACTTACTCTCCCATTAATAGTGGTTTTCTCCCCCCCCATATTCTTTCACACTCACTTGCATCTTTGTGGCTTTATCACCTTGCTTTGGGGTGAAGTGATTCTTTCTTTAAACTTACCTGCAGAATCAATGTTAATATAATATGCAAATTCTTCAGCAAGTTTCTCATCACTAGCAAACGCACAGATGCAAGCATAAAAATGAACACATCTTTTGGGACTGTCCTCCTTGGCAACACCAATTTTATGATTCTGGAAATAAAGAGAGCATATTATTTACTGAAATTAAAATAGAACAGAAATCTCAATCGCTATTCAAGAATTTGTTATATTTCCTTTGTCCAATTCTGGGTAGAGACGGTGGGTATTAATGAATTATATATAGATGATGCAAAAAAGGTTGGAAATCTTCGATCTAAAGGAAGGATATTTAATTGTAAACCTTCATAATTTAAGGTAAACTATCCTTTCTTTAAAATCCCCTGTACCATGTTTTTTTTTTTTTTCTCACTGTAACCCCTGCACACCAATGGTGGCCCTGCTTTGCTTGGGGTAAAATCATTATAAAAAAAAAAGTTTAAACTATAAAAGACTACCAGTATAGCCCGGCGTTGCTCGGGTGTAATGAAAGCTTTAAAACAAATCCATGGTCCTGCAGCTCAGACTCTTTGGACGTTGGCACGAAAGACTAAAAAGCAATAGTTGTTTCCAGTTAAAGCGAAACTGTAGACTGAAAGAAAAATGAATGGATCTAAGTCAAATTTTAATTTCCTGGTATCGATATCAAATAAGTTTTTTTTTTTTTGTCGTAAACTGAATTTTGAAGGCTAAATAAGTCCTCTGAGTAAATGGTATCATGGCTGAGACTAAGAACTACAATTACACCTACTTAGAGCCAAACCCAAAGCAAAAACTAAAATAAAAGGGCTGAAAAAATACAGACATATAGGCAGATAAACAGACACACACACAAACATCTTGCCTTTTGTATATATTATATATATATATATATATATATATATATATACATTATCGATTTTCTGCACTATTGTAAGAACTACAACCTTGAAACTTCTGAATATCGTTTCTTCTGTCTTTATCAATGAGTGTATCAAATTTGATTAAAATCGGACCACTCCTTCTATAACCCGATTTTTTTTATTATCGATTTTCGATATTTATCGGGGGTACCTCGACACAATACCTAGCTAAGAATACTTGCAGACGCTTATAGTACAACTGTGCAAATTTTCAAGAAAATCGGTTCAGCCATTACAGAGTCTATAGGTAACGGACACACACACAGACAAAGTTCCATTTAAAATAAGTTTAGATAAAGGAACAAATTTATTTTATTAACAAAATTAAAGTACTTATATCAATGTGTTAATTTTTTAAATGCTTTATTTTATTGACAAAATTAAAGTCATACAAATGGGTTAATTTTTTCTTTTTTTTTTAAATCATTTCACTCAAAGCAAAGCTATAAAGACACCAAAATACAAGGAGTTATGGAGTATATAAAAAAACTTAGAAAAAAATTCATTAAAAAGAGAAGCCAATACAAGAACAGGAATTAAGGAGACAGAAGATAAAAACAGACATTTACATTTTTGAAGATCAAATTTGACTGGAAAGTAAGAAGCCGGAAGAGAGTTCCACAAGCGAGAGAAGAAACTGTTAGCATAGGACTTATAATAATATGAAAAGAAAACATAATTAAGGAGAGAGAACAATAAAAGAACAGGATCTAAGAAGACGGAAGATAACAATTGACATGGTATTTAAATTTTTGAAGATCAAATTTGACTGGAAAGTAAGAAGCCGGAAGAGAGTTCCACAAGCGAGAGAAGAAACTGTTAGCATAGGACTTATAATAATATGAGAAGAAAACATAATTAAGGAGAGAGAACAATAAAAGAACAGGATCTAAGAAGACGGAAGATAACAATTGACATGGTATTTAAATTTTTGAAGATCAAATTTGACTGGAAAGTAAGAAGCAGAAAGAGATTTCAACAATGTAAGAGAAGTAATTGCTAGCATATAACTTACAGCTACATCAAGCTATTCATTATATCATTGACAAACTTAAAGACACTGTTCACTTATAAGAGTTTATCAATTTCTCTATACACTTTGTCCTGAGTATGACAAACTATATCCAGCAGCAAAGCCTTTGATCAGGAGGTTTTGGAGAGCATGGAACCACCTCTTAATTGACGTTGTTCCCAGGTTCACCCTCTCTTCGGGTTGTATCGCCTGTTAAGGTCCCAGCTATGGGCAAATAGTTAACCTCAAAACTGGGGTCATTTAAGAAAAAAAAAAGTTAGGGTAGCTTTGGATAGCAACAAGAGAAGGAAATCTCTGAAATAAAAACCTCTACACCTACTCTGTGTAAAATAGGGTAGGCTGAACTCTCTAACTTTGGCAGGTAATCTTCCGAGAGATGGTGTCTCAATAAAAACACAGTTTCCAGTCTCCTAAACAGGTTGGTGTTAGTAAGGGTATACAGCTGTAAAACTTGCTCTAATATTTCATGACTGTTCAATTATGGAGACATCAAGAAAACCTTATCCAATCCATGATAGCATGGAAACAGACATTAAACAATGATGTCACCAAATCTTTCCCATTATATAAATTTTTGTAGGTATTCATTTAAAAAATAAACACATTAAAGTAAGTATAAATAACTGGCAATGGGTCCTCCATAAGTAAAGGAAGAATGACATTAGACACAAGTTCTAATGTCTACTGATCTTAAACATTCTCCCAATTACCCAAGACTTACGGCCACATCATGTTGAAAAATTAATGATTGTGCATGAATTGCAACTTACATGGCAGTTGTTTACTTAATGTTCTTGCCTTACTTAATGTTCTTGCCTTACTTAATGTTCTTGCCTTACTTAATGTTCTTGCCTTACTTAATGTTCTTACCTTACACAGTGAAACACACTGATTATTTCAGTTTCAATATTGTCTCTTGAAAACAAATAAGGCTAATGATGTAAATTGTTGTTTTTCCAAACTTCTTATAGATTAAATATGCTATATACTGGAAGAATTCTCAAGAGTACAGCTTATTGCAACATTGTGCTGAAACACCAGTTCCTGTAGGACCACCAAAGTTAAGCAACATCAAACCTGGCCAATACCTAAATGAGTAACCACTTGGGAAAACAAGGCGCAATAAATTTGGAGGTGCATGTGGTGTAATGAATAATGGCTCAGAATTGCTAATTGGAAGGGCTGAGTTCCAATTTGAGCTGGGTTTGTTAAATTCTCTTACATGTAAATACCATTGGGAAAAGTAAAAATCCCCCACTTTTCCTATCAGCTATGGGTTAATTAGTAAGACTTGTATCACCAAACCATTATTATCTAAAAAAAAAATCTTACAATCTAAATATATTTTCTGGCTTTAAATAACCTGCAATGGGTTGATACTCTGTAGAAAATGAGCCAATCAATCAAACTAAATAAGCAAAGAGATAAAAAAGTATTTCAGCAATTCCTTTCACCATGATAAAAAAAAGAGATCATTTTAACAAACTTCTCTAAGTGATCGTGGCACCTCGACATGGTGTAATGGTTAGCAAGTTCATCTCACTAGAATCTATTACAACTGAATAGTGAGTTCAATCCTCACTGGGTGCCCCATACTTTCAGCCTTGTGTCACATCTAAGCAGTGCTTAGAAAATCAATATCAGAACATCAACATGGTGTAATGGTTAACAAGCTTGTCTCACTAGAACCTATTACAACTGAATAGTGAGTTCGATCCTAATTGGGTGCTCTATACTTCCAGCGCCTTGTGTCACATTTAAGCAGCGCTTAGAAAATCAACTCTCTAGGTGATTACGAGTACCATGACTTCCCACTATGACACTGCATCTGCAATAAAAGTGGCATATCTTGGGCAAAATAGCCTGATGAGCCGAAGCCTCTCCAGTTTTAAATCTGAATTCAGTTTTCTTTCTCCTAGACCAGTTGCCACCCAAGTCTATAGAACCCAGTCTGTTCTGCTATTTACCCATAGCTTGGGGAAGTTTTGTTTTGGTTTGGTTTACGGCACATCAATCTCAATGGGTCATTTAATGCCAACAAAAATTTTACTATAAATTTGTATGAATAGAATATACTTTCTTTGTAAATGGGTTTCGTTGAGAGTTAGATGTATTGCTGGTAATATTTTTTTTCCTTCAAAAATGTATTTTGTCGATAACATTTTCCCTTCAAAAATTTATTTTGTCGATAACATTTTCCCTTCAAAAATTTATTTTGTCGATAACATTTTTCCTTCAAAAATGTATTTTGTTGATAACATTTTTCCTTCAAAAACGTTTTGTTGGTAAATACTTTCATAGCATTTTGACCTCAGTTTGGGGGTTAACTATTTACCCATAGCCTTGACCCTAACAGGTGCTACCACTCCGGGTCAGGGTGGACCTGGGAACAACAGCAATTAAGAGGTGGTTCCATGCTCCTCACAACCTCCCAATTGGAGGCCTTGCTACTGGATGCAGTTTACCATCATGCCCAGGACCCAGCTTGGGAAAGAAGAAGTGGGTTCATACCTTTCAGAAGGGTATTTACATGTAAGTGAATGTAATGAATCCGACTGGAATTCAAACTCTGCTCTTCAATTCCTCAACCTAAGCCACTCTCCATTACTCCATCATGCCTCCATAGATAAACAGCATGGTAAAATGGTTAAAAATATTTTACATAAACTGATTTATAAAAACTCGAATGATTTTACACATTCAAAAATGCTAACATGGAAGAAAATAAAAATGAAAATTAATAAAATCTCCCAAAATAAAATGTGTACAATGGTTTGCTACAAGTCTGGCCCTATTTAATCGAACAATCTTGAAACCTGGCCATGGACGGGTCACAGAAAATACCAGAAAACAGGAACTGATTCCTAAAGGAACCCCCAAGACCATGTAAACACATTTTTATTACGTTAAATGAAAACTGAATCTACCTCTGCTTAATATTTTTCTATTAACCCTCTTTCTATACTGTGCACCATTGACACAGTATTAGAAACATGTGATTTCCAAACACCTCGTTTAAAATATTATAGATATATCCTTTCATTCTTAATTTTCTTCTTATATATTCTTTTGTGCATTGTGACGCAATGGATATTGACTCAGAACAACAAATTGGAGAGCCAAGTTCGAATTCCAGTTGAATTCCTTGTATTCACTTATGTACAAATACTTTTGGGAAAGGTATAAATCCCTCATCTCCCAGTTATGGATTAAATAATAGAACAGATTGGCAACCAGTCTACCGCAGAAAGCAATGGCAACCTACTGGAGGATAATCTTCTGCCCAGTCAGTCATGTCTTTTTCGAGACATGATCGCCCAAAGCATGTATCACGTATGGCACTTAACTGACTGATATTCTTTTTAATGTTCTTTTCTAGTTTTTATAGGATATATAAATTTCATTTAAAAAAAAAAGATTAAAAGCCCAATGGATAAAAGCATTGGTTGAATTGATCCAGTGACTTGACCCAATGAGTTGAGTTCAATACCTGGCCACAGCAGAGGTGAACAAAAACTCAGAGAGTTGAGTTACTAAAAGGAGATAACTGAAAATGAAATATCCAGAAAAGGCATGGCACGTGGAACTAGAACAATCTACTCCAGTGGACTAAATAAAGGGTTCGGTTCAAAATTCTAACGTATATCAACTGAAGAAGGTTGAAGCATACAAGGGCCAAAATGTTGTAAATACGACAATAAAGATGAAGACAACAGTCCAAACAATGTAAATAATGTAGTGACAATACCCGATCTCAGAAATAAACAGATCCTGAAGAAGACCTGAGCATATGACTGAAATGTATTGACTACAACAATAAAGATGGGGACAACAGCCTGAATGATGTAAGTAGTGTAAATAGTTACAATACCTCATCTCAGAAATATAGACATCCTGAAGAAGGCTGGAGCTTACAAGGGCCAAAATATTGTGAATATAACAATAAAGATAAGGATAACAGTCCAAACAATTTAAAATAGTGTAGAAAAAGTATTTTGAAAAATTAAATTAAAAGGTAAATATTAAAATAGTAAATTTTAAGATGCAAAAACTGACTATTTTTTTAAAATTCCAAGCAATAAACAAAAAGGTCACTGTGATCTTTACAGACTTTTATAACACAATCATGAATTTCCGATACATCATGTGATTGTAATTCACACAAATATTATAAATAAAACCAGAAACACCTTGTCGCTACTTGTTAGAGGTATTCAGAAAACTACTTGTGAAAATTTGACTTGCCACTTGTCAAGTGTTCAAAACTCTTCACAATGCAAACAGAAGATTAAAAACATTTATAAGCTTCAGAGAAAATAAATAAATACAGGTTTAATTTTATGCTAAAAGAAACATCAAACTTTCTTTGGCTTGGTTATAAAATTGATAGGTTTTTATACATTGTTTTGTTATTTAGTCTATAGAGTTAAATTGCAATGTTAAATTGAACCAAACAACTCTAATGGCAGATTCAAAGTGTTGGACTGTGGACATTGCTGGCTGAGAGAGCATCAGATTAGAGAAGTACAAACTGTAGATTTCAGGCAGATTACATTTCAAGTGAACAGAGAGAAGGCTGCTCAGACTTAATATAATTGAACTCAAAATTTTCAGTATTATTATGCAATCTAGTATTCATTCTAAAATTGCATAATAAACCCAAATTGCATGAAGTGAAAAAGCATCCCATCTATTTGCAACTACCATAGATAGGCAATGTAAATCTCTTAAAGTGTACAGCTTTGTCATTTTTCTTCCAATCCACAGCTTGTTTTCACTTCCCAACCTCTGTTGAAATCCATTCATAAAGATGTTCTATCCCCCACCTACAGAAGATTAGTTAGTTATTTATAATTACAAAAGTCAGTGTGATGCTAGATATACTGGCAAAACTAATCAGAGATTAAAGACAAAGATTAACCAGCACATAACAGTTAAGATTCATTTAGAGTATTATAAAAAATATGCATACACTTGTTAATGCATCCGGTTCTGCAATTGCAGGACACTTAAAAAATGTTGTTTGTTTAGCATCAATCAACCTCTATGGGTTACTAAATGCCGAAATCTAAATATTTTGAACACATTTGTATGGCTTCAACTAAATATAAACTATAAATATGTATTGTTGGTATTTTTTTATATGAAAATGTATTCTTATACTTTCATAATCTGTTTTTTCTGTTTGGGGGTATCAGCTAATCACAATATTTTGACAAGTACACCTCAGACCTCATTAAACAATTAGATCACCATAATTGAACTCTATCTACTGTTGTCATCAAGTTGAATATAGATGCTTATTGAATTCAAATCTAGCAGAATAATAGGCACCATTATATTATTTGCATATTTAGTACAATGGATATTGGCTTGGAATGAGAAATCAGAGAGTTGAGTTAAAATTCCAGCAGAATCATTGCATTCACTTACGTGCAAGTACCCTTGCAAAAGGTATTAATCCATCTCTTCTCCCTCCAACTATAGGTTAAATAGCAGGACAGATTGGGTTCTATAGCCTTGATTGTCAACCAGTCCACTACATAAAGAAATGGTACCTACTGACTGATTTTATTTGAATTATTACTTCTTATTCTTATGTTTTCTTTGAATTTATTCTTTGCCAACATAATTTTCAACATTGTACATTTTACCAAAAAAAAAAAAAATCGCTAAAAACAGCATGAAACAGCATAGTATGAATAAAAAAGTTCATAAACTTAATAAAGCAAACTTTTTCCATCAAAATATTTATATTAAGAGGAAAGATCAAAGCAATTTTTAATTATTTTTAAAAACTTTTGAATCCCTGCTAACATTTTCGAAATTTTGATAGAAAATGTTGTTTTTATTTGAGTTAGCGGCTAAAAAAAAAAAATTACGCCTTTATTACAATGGGTTATGTAAGGATGACACAACCCACTTTTTTCCCCCGGTAACAAACACATTAATTTGAAAATTCTCGCAAAAATCAAATAATAGTCAGATTTGAATGAAACTTTCAGTACTCATTCACAAATGAATGAAATTATTTTTGAAATTATTATTTTTTTAAATTTCTTGGTGAAAATACTGTTTTTTAACTGTTTCCCCCACTCTACATAAATCCATGAAATTTTAATAAATTTTAATTAGCTGTAAAAAAAATTTTTATTAGTTAAATGCAGGACTCATTGGGGCATATAAATCATCTATATTTTTTATTTTAAAGTGGACAACCTGGCCGAAAATCTGCTCAGAAGAGTAAGATAAAAATGCAATAAAACTCTGATATAAATTAATTTGATAAACTTAATTGCTGGAATAAATAATAATTATTAAAGACATTATATTCTGAAGAAAAAAATTTTTTTCGTTTACTAATAAAATTTTGAAATAATTGTTTATATTTTTTATTATAATAATTCCTAAAAGTGTTAAAAATATTTTAAAAACCTCTTATAAAAACGTTGTTGAATTTCTTTTTTACTTAAGAATTGATTATCATATTGCCTATCAAAAATTGAAATGTTTAATAAAAATCATTCACCAATTTTACTTTTAAAATAATTTTAAAAAATTAAATTTTGGAAATTTATAATTTCGGTTTGAACTAAACCAGGGTATTTTGCTTACTGTAATTAGTAAATTTGATCTCTTGGCTTTCAATTAAAGCTAAAATTAAAGCTTCAAGGAAACATTTTTATTTTTAAAAATTAAATTTAAATTGAGGTATCGAAAATGAGCAGTGATTTTTTGTAGGTACCTAGTTTAGCAATCAAATTTAGTCAACTGTTTCATTCACGTCACTGTTGTCTTTTTCCAGGACTATGAGCTTGGTAAACAGTAGTTAAGCTAATTGTTTTTTTTAACATATTTTAAAATGCTGACACCTTGAAAAATACTGTGAGTAATATAAATTAATTGTAATTAGGTTGGATGTGCGTTGTGGTGCAATGGATATCAACTCGGAACGACAAATCGAGGATTTGAGTTCGAATTACAGCTGAATTCCTTGCATTCACTTACACACAAATACCCTTGGGAAAGGTATTAATCCGTCTCTTCCCTCCAGTTATGAATTAAATAACAGGGCGGATTGGGTTCTATAGCCTTGGCTAATAACCAGTCTACCACAGAAAGCAATGGCAACCTACTGCAGGATAATTTTCTGCCCAGTCAGTCATGTCTCTTTCAAGACAAAATCGCCCAAAGCATGGATCATGTATGGCAGCTGACTGACTGATAATTGCTGTATGTGTTTAATTTGTTATGTCATGTGGTGTGATGTCTGTCTTTCAATATGGCAGCAAATGCTGGACAATCTCATCAAAGATGAAGGAGAGACTTGAAGCAACTGAAATGTGAATGCTGAGGATACCATGGACAAACATGTGAGCAATGACAAAATTTTCGAGAGGATGGACATGAAAAGAAAACAGATACGTAACATCAAGAAAAGGCAGTTGAAGTTTCTGGGACATGTAGTGAGGCAGGAGAGCTTGGAGAATCTGATGCTCACAGGACAGATAGAGGGAAAAAGAGACGAAAAAAAGAAACGCTTGATGAACTTGAGCAGATGGATGGTGGAGCGGGAGTTGAGTGGCATAACAGGGGAAAGGCTGTTAAGAGCTACAAGAGGTAGGAAGATATGGAAGGCAATGATCGCCTACATTCTGAAGGGACATGGTGCATAGAAGTGGATGAGGATCAAGTCAAGTCATCATCATCCTCCATGACCATGAGCCCAGTTAATGGCAGTCAAGCAAAATAGTAAAAATAAAAAGCAGCACGTTCCTATAACCTACCTTAAATGCTTTACAGCTACACTGGAATTTGTATTCAGGCTGTGACCGATTCCGTGTGGTTTCAAAGAATGCAAAGTGCAAAAAACCCAATGGTTGCTTCTGACTAGCCTTGCATTTAACCACCATTATGTTCTTAGTCACTCGTTGAACAAGTGGGCCTGTAATCTCCGTGGCCATTATCCAAATCTCTTGCTTTGTCTCATTGGTTACCTGAAGAGAGTTCAATGCAGAGTTTTTAAGAATAAGAGGCATAGCCTCTTGCTCACATTCAATAGCTGCCTTAATGTGTAAACATGTTTGGTCCGTCAAGCTAATCTGTGTGGCCCGACTACAGCTGTCAACATAACAGCGAGATGCCTGTGATAAAACGCTGGGGCTGACCTCAGAGGCTGGATTGCCATCAATGTCCTGTACAAAAGGCAGCTGAACAAACCCCCTATAGTCTGGTCCTCGGTCACGAAGTCTGACTGAAAAAACTTGTTCGGTAGAACCGGTGATGATCTTCACTGCATCAGCACTATGGCCACGTTTCCGTTCTTTTTCTTTAAACACAACATCGCAGGACTTGTTCTTACAGCTGATGCCTCGTGTCCCATTGTACGTTCCACATTTTGGGCACTTACGAACACCACGCAATGTCGGCTTGCCAAGGTCACCGAAAAGAGCCTTGAATTTATCAGGCGTAGTCATGGCAAGTCATGTAGAGAAACAATTGATAGAAAGGAAAAGCCTAGGGTAAGAAGAAATTTAAAGACAATTAATGTAAAAAAACAAAAACAAAATATATATTTCATAACATACAACACAATATTATCGAACTTAACACCTTAAAATGTAACTGCCATTTTTTATACCATTTGAAGCGACATATATGAGGTGCTAATTTGTATTTATTTCTGAGATGAGTAATTTTCAATAATCTTGGAATTATTTCAAACTTTTGTTCTTATCTAGGTTCATATAGGTGTTATAATAGACACAACATTTCGACCAAGTACCCTCTGGTCATCATCAGATGTCCATAGATTGGCTGATGTGGATTATCTCGTTGATTATTGCGAAATATCCTGTGAAATCAGTTATTGTTCTTTTAAGTTGGATTAAGTTCCAAGGATCAAACTCATCACCACTAGATGATACTAACGCATGTATAACCAACTACTGTATCCACTACGCCACCGTCCCGAAGGACACTTTGTCGAAACGTTGTGTCTATTATAACACCTATATCAAGCAAGATGAGACCAAAATTTCAAAATAATTCCAAGATTAATATGAGATGCATTCAAAAAGTATAAATTATTAATTTTTTATCGAAAAAAACTAATGCTTGTAGAGTCAAAATCCTTTGGGTAGATGGTTATGCCACACTTCCTGCGTGTGGGTGAAATATTTCTCATCTGTAGGCTGCATCAGTTTCCAGTTGTTATGCCTAGAGTACAGAGATCTAGTGCGTGCTCATCATCACATTTTCATACAAGATGAGCAAACACACCGAGCAGAAATATTGCATCAAGTTTTGACAAAAGTTAGGTGATACTCAAGCAGAAACCATCCAAAATATTCAGCCTCCGATCAAGCGTCAAGCTTCGAATACTTGGCACTCTCCATGCCAAGTTCAAACACTACAAATCACCAATTGTATCCACACTTCTTTACAAGCATGAGACGTCCAACTCCTGGTTGAAGCAGGAATGGGGTCTAGGCATTCAAGAACAAATGCTTAAGAAAGATCCTCTGCATCTCCAACTGGGATCACAAAACCAATGACTATGTACAGAGCAAGGTCAAAAGTCTTGTGTCCAAGCCGCATGCACTGTGGGTGGGTTGAGCCAGCTTTATCCCCCGATGGAGAAAGTTTCATTGGGATTTGTTTAAGGGCAAAGTCTCCAAGTCCTACCCTTGTTATTTAACCCATAACTTGAGGGAAGGGACGGATTAATACCGTTCCCAAGGGTACTAACACGTAAGTGAATACAGGGCATTCAACTGGAATTAGAAATTGGTTCACTGATTTCTCTTTCCGAGCCGACATCCACTGCAACACAACGCACATCCGTCAATAAACGCTTACAGCACCTGGTATTCCAAAGCGGTCACCCATCTAAGTACTGAACAGGCTCAACGTTGCTTAACTTTGGTGATCGAACGAGAACCGGTGTATTCAACATAGGACCGTAAGCCTTGTAGCCCAACAGGAATCTTTTCTCATCAGAAGATGACATGGTTTGGCCACACCACATGGGATAACAGCCTCTACAAGACCATCTTGCAAGGCAGTTTTGAAGGCAAACACAAATGGGGATGCCAACCCAAAAGCTGGTCAAACAACACCTAGTAAAAGTGGACAGACATGACAATACAATCATGAATTATCCTCCTAGAAGAAGTTGTCTATTTCTTCTGTCCTTAGCTCCCTCACCCACTGACAATTGAAGCAGTCAAGGGACTGATGATGAAGTGTATACATAAACTAGAGAGGTAAATCCACTAATTTTCGTTACCTAAGATTTGAAATGAATTTTTATAAATGAAAAAGCTTTTTTGAAGCTTTCATTTTAGCTTCAATTGAAAACTAAAGGATCAAATTTACCATTTCCAGTAAGCAAAATACGCTGTAGTGCATTTTTCAAACAGAAATTATATTGATTAGAAAGGACCTTTTTTTTTTCACTAAAATTTGCGTCCTTTTGTAATTCTCTGTATTAAAAAATCTTACAAAAATAAAACATATTTTTCTAAAACTTTGAGAAATATTAGCTGATTTAAATTATAATTCTGATTTGAAAAAATATTATTTACTTAATGTATTTTTAAAACAAAACAGTAGCTGTTTTTTTTAAACTGACATCACCACGCTTTATGTAATTGATAAGGTGTTGACGGGTTAATGATTCTTGTTCTATAAAGAATTTATCTGTAAAACATAATTTAAGAAAATGAAGTGAGCTCTTTTTTTTTTCTTTTTTTAAATTTGAAGTGCTCAGTAATCTTAAAAATATTGGAAAATATTCTCCCTCCATGTTGACTTTTTTTTTTCAATTTTTGATCAGTAAATATAGTTTTCTTTTCACTTAACAATATCACCTAACCTGATGAAAGTAATGCAGAATTTTAAATGATTTAAATTAATTAAAATTTTTCAAAAATGAAAACTATAAAAAAAATCATTATTCATCAAAAAAAGGTATTTTTCGTAAGACGATTTATTTAGGTACCGCTACTTTTTCAATAAAAAAAAAAAATACAATCAAAAAGAAAACAGTAAAAGCATTAAAAAAAGGCTCCAGTCCAAACTTAAAAAGTTTTATCGTCAAACTCAAAAAAGATGTTTGTTATTAAGAGGAAAGACCAATGTACATTGGTATTGTTTATTATTTTATTAAATTTTTGAATAATTTCTAGCACGTTCGAAATTTTGGTTAAAAATTTTCTTTTTTTGAGTCAACGGTCCAGGTCTGGTAGTGATTTTGTGCTTTTCCTCCGGTGAAAAAACAGATTTGGAAATTCTTGCAAAAAAAATAAAATAAAATAATAATAATAATAATAATAGCCGGATTTTAATGAGACTTTCAGGATGAATTATTTTTTTTTCTTTTTAACACCCCACTTAATTTCAGGAAATTAAATTTTCATCTGGAATTTCTTTTAGTTAAAAAAAAAACACTTAACAATTTTAATGCATTGTAAAAAAAAAATCATTAATATTTTTTTTTTATCAAACTACTACTGACTACTACTAATTTCCCGAAAAATTTGCTCCGAATCGTAAAATAAAAAATGCAATTAAACTATGACATTAATTAGAAAGCTTTTTTTAATTGCTTTTAAGAAGGTTTATGAAGGGCGATTGATGGTCTGATTTCAGAAAGTGAAACACTTACTCCTGTGCTCAATTGTTTAGCAAGTCTTAATGACATGATCGTTCCGAAGTGAGCATTACTTCCACACGCGTGGAAAATTATGTACCAAAATTGACTTCAGCAGTAAAAGGAAGGAAAAAATTAAAATTTTAAACAAGTTTTAATTTTCAAAAACGTCGAATTTTACGATCGTAATTTTTTTTTTACTACTAAATTATACACAATTTACAACAACACCTATGAACAAACGAAAAACAGCGTAAAATAAACTAAGTAGTTCGTAAACACCGGATAAAAAAGATAAATGGAAAATGAACACGAAAAATGTGTATTTGCATTAAAGAACATAGTATACAGGTTAAAATTAATTAAAAAGAAATAATTTTCCTAAAATATAAATAAATGCGGTTTTTTTGTTTTTTAACATTAGTGATCATTGAATATTATTCTTGAAAATCAGACAAAAATTGTGAAAATAGTTTTGCTTATTTTCATCGTTTTTGCAAATACGCTATTTAAAATTTATCCAATCTTCATCCGAAATTGTGTAAAAATAAATCATGAAAGCAAGAGACATCATTAACGTTGGATAAAAAAAAGGGATAGTCGTGTCTCGACTAAAACTAAAAGGCTTTAACATTTTACACACAATAACATGTTCACTGAGGAAAAAATATGGCGGACAAGTCCATCCTTTTGTTGCCTCTACTGACAAAGAAAGAAATTCTTATTATTTTGTTTTCATTATCATTTTTAAACCATCATTTTAGAAAAGAATAAACAAGAACAGATGATGAAGCGGTTCTTTACATAAAAAGTAAAAAATATTTTTAGTTTTAAATCCATACTACATCTTCTTATAACTAAAAATAAAAGTTTTAGTTTACTACAATAAATTAAAACCGACATTAAAAAAATTAGTAGTAATTAAAATAAGTTATTGAAAAAAAAACTCGCGTGTACCTAAGAAAAAAACAAAAGATACGTTAACAGCTAGAGAGAGATGAGGAAGGGAGCGCTAATTAAACCGTAAATAATATATGTGCAGCTAAGATATGATATAGTTTGAATAACTGACGGTAAGGAGAGCATAATGAAGAGTTCATAGTGAGATCTCACCTTTTAAAAACACGTTAAACCATCTTCAATTTAATTGTAGCACTTAATGTTTGCAAATTTTACTAATGCTATCCGCCATGATGGCAAATTTCTGAAAACGCCGAAGTAGGAAGCGATTGATTGGCTGATTCAGACCACATGATATGAGCGACGATTTGATTGGATGATGACATTTGTTTCTGTGTGATAGGAAGAAGGAAAGAGATAACGTCAACAATGGTAACACAAACATTGCTATGTTCAAGACTTAGGAAATTTCTTTCATAAATTGGATTATCTGATGAAGCGCTGTGGTACAGTGGATATCGGCTCGGAACGAGAAACCGGGGAGCCAAGTTCGAATTCCAGTTGAATCCATTGTATTTACTTACGCGCAAATACCCTTGGGAAAATCATAATCCGTCTCTTCCTTCCAGTTATGGGTTAAATAGCAGGACAGATTGGGTTCTATAGCCTTGGTCGGCAACCAGTCTACCGCAGAAAGCAATGGCAAACTACTGCGGGATAATCTTCTGCCCAGTCAGTCATGTCTCTTTCGAGACATGATCGCCCAAAGCGTGTATCACGTATGGCATTTATCTGACTGACTGAATATAATAGTTGTAATATTTTACCGGTCAGAAAGTGGGGGGTCGTTTTTATATTGTCATGAAGTAATAAACTGATCCCCCACTCCATCTCTTATCACTGAAGCTATAGGTCAAGTAACAGGACAGATTTGTAGCGGCCTAACTACTTTTTTTTATTTGTTATGTAATAATGTTAGCTTCTCAATTCAATGTGTACCAAAAAGTGAACAAACAAGACATAGGTAGACAATATTTTAATTATAACAATAATCGGTTAAAGGGAGAGAACTTATTTATACCCTTTTAATAATTAACTGGAGATGTATGAAACACTTTTTTGTATGTGTTTAAGAAAATAATTTAAACAGTTCAAAGATGATGAGTTGGTAAAATAGTTTGTAATTTGTTCCAGTTTCAAGTGATGAGTTGGAAAATAGTCTGTATGTCCAAATAATTGAAATAGCACAAAATGATGAGTTGGAATAATAGTTTGTAATTTGTTCCAGTTTCAAGTGATGAGTTGGAAAATAGTTTGTATGTCCAAATAATTGAAATAGCACAAAATGATGAGTTGGAATAATAGTTTGTAATTTGTTCCAGTTTCAAGTGATGAGTTGGAAAATAGTCTGTATGTCCAAATAATTGAAATAGCACAAAATGATGAGTTGGAAGAATAGACTGTATGTCCAAATAATTGAAATAGCACAAAATGATGAGTTGGAAGAATAGACTGTATGTCCAAATAATTGAAATAGCACAAAATCATGAGTTGGAAGAATAAACAGCAAGCAAGGTGTGTGAAAGAATGTTAAAAAATACTTGCGTTTAAGTCGATAAGTTGAAGTAATATAATTATTTACCAGGAGAAAAATATTGGATGCAAAAGATTGTTATTGCACAGTTTGAATATTTAATTTAGTTTCTCAGGCAGGTAAAAAAAAATGAATCCGGCTTATTTTCTTTTTTTACAAGTAGGCGAAAATATATATGCCTTAAAAGATAAGTGAGCTGGAAACAATAGGTCTGGTAGCTTCAAAATCTTCTTTCCAACTGGAGCTTCAAGAGCGGGAAGATTCCCGCTTTTTCAAAAGAGAGGCAAAATGCTGCTGCTGATGCAGAACGAACCAATGAAAAGTTTGGTTACAAAAAGAAGATGGTTTGCTTTATTTTTTAATTTTCCTTCTCGAACTTTCTATAAAATATAGGTGATACGAGGGTATCGTAGAGAGCTCGACAAATACCCCCCACCAAGATTCTTAGTCCAAAAATAAGAATCTGAAAGAAAAAAGAGAGAGAAAAGAAGAAAAAAATATTACTTGACGAAATCAGTTTCAAGTTTAGCAGGCCAATGGACCCGTCTTCCTGAACGAGTAGTTGAATGAGATTGAGCATCATATGACTTCTGCTGAGTAGGCACCGCTTCGGTCGGCGGAACAGGGGAAACATCAGACTTATGCAGGAATGCAGGCTTAAGACGATCTATTGCAATTGTGTCAGTGCGGCCATTAACCGAAACAGTAAAATATTTATCATTCCGCTGTAATACCTTATAAGGTCCAGAGTAAGTTGGTGTTAAGGGTTTACGCACTCCGTCTCGACGAATAAAAACAAATTCGCAAGACTGTAAACTCTGTGGTAAATAAACTGCACGATCGGTTGATCGAGAAGGAGTGTAAGATAAGCTCGACATTCTCCGTTTTAAATCCTTTACAAAATCAGATGTAGGAGAAAAATTCTTAGGGTCAGAAATTAGCTGACCAGGTAGTGTAAGGGATGTACCAAAAACTAATTCAGCCGTCGAGCAACGTAAATCTTCTTTGACAATATTTCTCAAAGAGAGCATAACAAGGGGTAATTTATCAATCCATAAACGAGGATCATTATTGTCAATAAGGGAAGATTTCAAAGACCTGTGAAATCTTTCCACAATACCATTTGCGGAAGGATGATAAGCGGAAGTACTTATCTGTTTGGCACCTAAAAGTGTCAAGAATTCCGAAAATAGTGCAGACTGAAACTGCGCACCACGATCGGTAGTAACTACAGAGGGACATCCAAATATTGATATCCACTCTCTGAGGATAGTTTGGGCTATAATATCTGCTGTCACAGATCGTAAGGGAACAGCTACAGGCCACCTTGTAAATCGATCTATGACAGTTAAGAGATATTGAAAACCATCCACAGAGGGGAGAGGACCAACTAAATCAATATGGATATGGGAAAATCTACCATCGGGTGGCGGAAAATTACCTATAGGGGACTTGGTATGCCTATGCACCTTGGATGTCTGACAGTGTAGGCACGACTGAACCCAAGTCTTAATATCTGAATTCATATTAGGCCAAACAAACCTGTCGGAAATAAGCTTGACGGTAGCTTTCCGACCAGGATGTGATAATGTATGAAAATGCTCGAAGAGGGATCTACGCATAGACTGCGGAACAAAAGGACGGGGGCGTCCCATGCTGACATCACATGCAATAGTGGTAGTAGAGAAAGGGAGAGGATGCTGTTCGATCCGAAGAGATGAATCGGAAAGAAATTGATTCTCTACATTATCATTTTGTTGTTCCCGAGCAAGAGTCTCTAAATCCAAAGTATTTGAACAAATATTATGCAGCGTAGATCTCGAGAGTGTATCAGCAACTGTATTGTCATCTCCCTGGATGTATCTAATATCCGTGGTAAACTGGGAAATATAATCCAGGTGACGACAGTCTCGCGGATTGATTTTGTCGGACTTGGAATGGATAGCATACGTAAGCGGTTTATGATCTGTAAAACTACAAAATTCCGTCCTTCCAACAAGTGACGGTAATGTCGAATAGACATGTATATGGCCAACAATTCTCTAGAAAAGGTGCTATACCTCTTTTGGGCAGCCGACAGCTTATGAGAGAAGAAAGACAAAGGTTGCTTAGCTCCCTTGGTTGTTTGATGTAACACAGCTCCGACGGCATCAGACGAAGCGTCCGTTGTAAGGGAGAGAATAGAGTCCTTGTCATCAGAAATATACGTTAACTTCGTAAAGTTAACCAAGGCATTTTTAGCGTCATTAAATGACTGTAGTTGTTTATCCGTGAAAGATATGCTAGCATTTTTTTTCTTTTGGTTTTGAAGTAAATCAGTCAAAGGTGATAAAATGCTGGAGCAGTGAGGAATATATTGACGATAGTAATTAACGAGACCCAAAAAACGACGAAGTTGTCGAAGAGACTGTGGTTGAGGAAATTTGCTGATGGTCTCTACTTTAGTAGGCATCGGGGTGATGCCACTTTTATCCAAAATGTGTCCCAAGAATGTCAACTGAGAGGCAGCGAAAATACACTTCTCAGGGTTAATTTTTAAGCCGAAATGTTGTAGGCGATCAAAAACTTGTTTAACATGGGAGCGATGCGTAGCCATATCGCTGCTGGCGATGAGGACGTCGTCGATATAGGCGAAAGTAAAATCAAGACCACGCAATACTTCATCTATTAGTCGCTGAAACGATTGGGCAGCATTACGCAAACCGAACGGCATTCGCAGAAATTCGAACAACCCAAAAGGTGTGGTGATGGCTGTCTTAGGAATGTCTTCAGGAGCTACGGGAATTTGATGGAAAGCTTTTCGCAGATCCAGCTTAGTAAAAACACTGGCTCCTTGTACCGACGTCACAAAATCAAGTAAATTTGGTACTGGATAGCGGTCAGGAACAGTCTGAGCATTAAGTCTTCTGAAATCACCACAAGGACGCCATGTTCCAGGCTCCGATTTAGGGACCATATGTAATGGAGAAGCATAAGGGCTAGACGAAGGACGTATAATACCCAGGTCAATCATGTGCTGAAACTCACGCTTAGCTATTTTGTATTTATCAGGGTGCAGACGTCGAGGGTTTGAATGAACAGGAGGACCTTTTGTCTGTATGTGATGTTGTGCATAATGCTTTATAGGCTCTGTATAAGAAAAGGGTTTGACAAGATCTGGATAGCCACTTAAAATGTCTTCTAATCCGGTAACGGAAGGCATGGCAGTACTGATGCCTAAAGAAGAAATATTCGATCTAGTGCCACGAACATGTATTTTGGTATTGTCGTCTAAAAGCGACCTAGATGCAAGGTTCACACTTAACTTGTAATGTGAAAGAAAATCTGCACCCAATATTGGAATTTTTACTTGTGCAATGGTAAAAATCCATGGGAAACTCCGTCGAAGACCTAAATCGTGCGTTAAAGAGGCTTCGCCGTAGGTATTAATTTTAGTGCCGTTAGCAGCCTGTAATGAAAAATCCGTTATCTTAAGTTGTTGGCCAGTACTTGGCGGGATAACACTTACTTGGGCACCGGTATCGACTAGAAAAGACATGCGTGATATTTTGTCATATATGAAAAATAGGCGGCAAATAGATTTACTGCTGGTGGTAGTAGCCGCGTTCATGGGCCACCAGCTAACTCGTTTCCCGCGTCTCCCGAACGCTGGGCGCCATTATCCGTAAAATATTTACACGGTTTGATACATTTTTTTGCATTGGACGCATACTTAAAGTGGTACCAGCAAAATTCACCATGTGGCCGTTCGCGGGAAAGTGATCTGTTACGTGACAAGCTTCTATTTTCAATGCGTTCTAAGTTATCGACGCGCAGTATGAGGGCGTCTATTCTCCTGATTAAAGCATCCACCATTATGAAAGTTTACCTTATCTTGTTCTACCAATGTCCACACGTACACACAAAATTGAGAAGACAGAGGAGTCACCAAAAATTTTAATATACCCACGCCGGGATTATCCAATTTGTATTGGATCGGTAATTTCACACGTCGGGGTTTACCAATTGTAGAATGGCGGTAATCCACACGTCGGGGTCATCCAATTTGTAGCGGCCTAACTACTTTTTTTTATTTGTTATGTAATAATGTTAGCTTCTCAATTCAATGTGTACCAAAAAGTGAACAAACAAGACATAGGTAGACAATATTTTAATTATAACAATAATCGGTTAAAGGGAGAGAACTTATTTATACCCTTTTAATAATTAACTGGAGATGTATGAAACACTTTTTTGTATGTGTTTAAGAAAATAATTTAAACAGTTCAAAGATGATGAGTTGGTAAAATAGTTTGTAATTTGTTCCAGTTTCAAGTGATGAGTTGGAAAATAGTCTGTATGTCCAAATAATTGAAATAGCACAAAATGATGAGTTGGAATAATAGTTTGTAATTTGTTCCAGTTTCAAGTGATGAGTTGGAAAATAGTCTGTATGTCCAAATAATTGAAATAGCACAAAATGATGAGTTGGAAGAATAGACTGTATGTCCAAATAATTGAAATAGCACAAAATCATGAGTTGGAAGAATAGACTGTATGTCCAAATAATTGAAATAGCACAAAATCATGAGTTGGAAGAATAAACAGCAAGCAAAGTGTGTGTGAAAGAATGTTAAAAAATACTTGCGTTTAAGTCGATAAGTTGAAGTAATATAATTATTTACCAGGAGAAAAATATTGGATGCAAAAGATTGTTATTGCACAGTTTGAATATTTAATTTAGTTTCTCAGGCAGGTAAAAAAAATGAATCCGGCTTATTTTCTTTTTTTACAAGTAGGCGAAAATATATATGCCTTAAAAGAAAAGTGGTTTTCTTTTTAACGAGTAGGCGAAAATATATATGCCTTAAAAGATAAGTGAGCTGGAAACAATAGGTCTGGTAGCTTCAAAATCTTCTTTCCAACTGGAGCTTCAAGAGCGGGAAGATTCCCGCTTTTTCGAAAGAGAGGCAAAATGCTGCTGCTGATGCAGAACGAACCAATGAAAAGTTTGGTTACAAAAAGAAGATGGTTTGCTTTATTTTTTAATTTTCCTTCTCGAACTTTCTATAAAATATAGGTGATACGAGGGTATCGTAGAGAGCTCGACAGATTGGCAACCAGTCTACCGCAGAAAGCAATGGCAACCTACTGCGTGATAATCTTCTGCCCAGTCAGTCATGTCTCTTTCAAGACATGATAGCCCAAGCGTGTATCACGTATAGCACTTAACTGACTGACTGATGAAGCAATAACCGAAATTAACTGCCTTTTTACATTTTAAAAAATATATCGAAATAAGTTTTGAATACACTTAAAAATTATAAAAATGTTAAAAAGAAAAGTTTAAACAGAATTTCATAAAACTTGTAAAATTCAATTAAATTTCTAAACAAAATTAATTTCACTAAACTAATATATTCTAAATCCAATATATGACGGAATTAATTTTATGCCAACTTAATAAAATACTTATTTTTAACGTTCATTTTGTTTTTCTGGATTCATTCTTTAATGACTGCTTTATGAATGTCGAGGATATTTCAACACATTGTGTTTGTGTACACCCCAACGGTCCGTCCTAACAAATTCCTCCGGCGGCCGTTCTCCACGCTGTGATGTTGCTGGGAGTTTTTTGAAAATGTCGGACGAACAGCTGGGGGTACAAGTTTGACTATAAGGAACGAACTTCCACAACTTGGATGAGTTGAAAAGGATGCTTTATTCGTTTAGAGTTAGCCTTGTCGGTTGGGGCAGGCGAATGTGACACACAGCTCTAACACTAATTAATGGAGATCAACAAACCCAAACTGAACGAAGCAAGACGAACGGAGATCCTTACTTCAAGCTCGCACCCGGCTGACTCCCTTCACTTAACTCGTCTTAACTTGGAAAAATTACCTGAATTTATCCAAAATTGACCGGAAATCCGGAAATCCGGAAATGCTTTAGACCACCGGTGACAAACACCGGCGACTGTAAGTCTGAAATTTCAGTTATCTTTTTTTTTTATCTTAATAAGGCTTCCGCCGGAAAAGGCTTAATGTGTGGTCAAGATACAGTAAAGGACAGCCTTTGACCGGGTCATCGAAAACCTACCTGCTGAACTTATCTCATTAAATCACTGAGTCAAACATTTACCGGAGGACAATTTTCCTCATAAAAGAAAAAGCGTTTATTTATTTATTTTTTCCTCTTCTTTTTCACTTTTGTTAGAAATGTTTTTAAACTATTTTCTATTCTAATCTATTTTCTATTTCAATCTATTATAATAAACTACATAAATGTCTAGTTATCGTGTCACATTTGTGAAAAATATCTAATAGGATTTTATATCACATCCGTTTGCTCAATTGATAGGGTTTAATATCACATTTTTTTTGTTTTTTGTTTTTTTGTGAGTTGAATATATTCAAATTTTTACCCTCTCAATCTTACATAAACACTTTATTCCATCCATGGAGTAGATACTTCTCATTCTACTTTTTATGCTGAAGGGATGTTTCACATCCCCTCACCATTGATAACTCTCTCCTCTGTATTTGTGAGGAGATGATTCTCCAGAATCCACTGCCATATAAGAGTACCAATATTGCATAATAGTTTAGTACTCTTTTCTTTGTTTCCAATTAAATAACCCTATTTCTTTACTTAGCTTTTGGAAGGCATCTTTTGCCATCCTAAAGCAACTTTGGGTTTTAGTTTTGCATTTTCTGTCCTCTATTAAAACATTTTGTAGATCTTTAAATTTTTGCACTTGTTTAATTTTGGTATCTCTAATTTGTAATTTGGGGTGTTAATTTGCTGTCATCTTACAATTGATGTTTAGTCCTTCCTGCTCACCTTCCTCTGCCACCTTTTGTAGCAGTTCTTGCTGTTTTCTTTCTATACCTGCTGTCAACACTGTGTCATCTGCATGTCTAATGATTTTTTTTAAGGTTGTGACCACCAATAATGAATCCCAGTGAGACCTCAAATTCTATCAAGACTGTTTCACTGTCAAAGTTGAATAAGTCCATAGTGGGTTATCCATCATAGTGTAGTGTATGTGTGTTGAAACAGATTAGTTTGATTTGGCCTTGTTAGTAGCTAGCCTACTATAAGAGGGGTACAAAACAAGAAACTCAAATTGTATATAGTGTTACGAGGATGCATTTATATATAAAAATAATAATAATAATGTCTAAAAAGTTGTAGTAAGAGACTCTATTGAGACCTACTTGTTGCTACAAAAAAGTTTTAATTCAGAAAGTAGTCATAAAAATAAGGAAATAATAAATAGAACGTTTGGAAGATTGTAGAATGTTCCAGAGAATTTGAAAGGTTTTAGAAATATGCAAATTAGGTGTTAGACCCGATAAAAATAGGTTTTGGGCACGGAGTAGTCAGTTGATAGCAGGATGGTTTGACCTCTACAGCTCCGGTTAAGATTCAGGATGTATATCCAGTTGAAAGAATCCCTAAGTTGATGACAAAAAACTAAAACTTGAAACAGTTGATAAAAGGATGTGTTGACCTCATCAGCACCGGTTTCGATTCAAGGAATTATATCCAGCCGAAAGAATCTCTGGTCGATGACAAACAAAAACTTGAAAGAGTTGTTAAAAGAATTTTGCTGTCATATCAACTCCGGTAAAAATTCTAGGATCGAGATCCAGCCGAAAGGATTTCACAGACAAAATCCGAACAACTAAAACCTGAAAGAGAACCTCATGGAACTATCTGGGTAAATACATATTTTGCCTCTTTCATTGACTAAGCCAATAAGTAGTCTTTATATACACATTTAAGGATTTCCAAAAACTATAGCACTTAACTTCCCTGCCATCTTAACAGGGTAAGTTATCTGACACCTTCCCTCCCCTTCTCTTCCTTGTAACACTTCACCGGGAAGTAGTAAATTATGTTTTCTATGTCTCTTGATTTGAATGCCAAACTGTATATTTATAAACATTTTTTATCTAATGTTTTGTGAATTAAATATTTGTCTGTATTTTAACTCTGAGTTTTTCTCAATCATTATTTTCTCTTATGTTACAAGTAACCTGTAACAATAGAAATAACAATTTTATATATATATGTATCAATTACGGTTTTCTCACAAAAAAATTAATGTTTTTTGGTTGGTACAAGGTTGTTAAAATGTTCATAGTAGTAATTGCTGAAAGAGTATATGTATATGTACATATGTATGTATGTATTCAGCAGTATGTATGTATTTGGATGGAGAAGAAGAAGTAAAAAGAATCAGTAACGAGAAAGAAGGAGAAAGAGAACAAGTCCAGTGAAAAGATACATCCTTGTCTTACACCACTTTCTATTTCATTTGTGCATTTACTGAATTCCTTTTCTATCCTCATGTAGACATTTTCAAGACCACACTATAATATAGTATGGTCTCGGCACAGTTATGGATTATTCTAATATCGTTTCCAAATAAATCAAGCTTTCCTAGCAGTTCAAATAGTCCTTTGTGTTGTAGCTTACTGAATGCTTTTGTATAAGCCAGTGTTTCTCAATCATTTTTTTTTTTTTACTTCTATTGTAGAACTAGCAGCATAGACCGGCATTGCTCAGATGTAATGAAAGCTTTAAAACTAATCCATGGTCATGGAGCTCAGACTCTTTGGACATTGGTACGAAAGACTAAAAAAGCAATAGTTGTTTCCAGTTAAAGCAAAACCGTACACTGAAAGAAAAATGAATGGGTGTAAGTCAAATTTTGATTTCCTGGTATCAATATCAAATAAGTTTTTTTCGTTGTAAACTGAATTTTGAAGGCTAAATAAGTCCTCTGAGTAAATGGTATCATGGCTGAGACTAAGAACTACAATTATACCTACTTAGAGCCAAACCTGAAGCAAAAACTAAAATAAAAGGGCTGAAAAAATACAGACATACAGGCAGATAAACAGATACACACACAAACATCTTGCCTTTTATATATATATATTATCAATTTTCTGCACTATTGTAAGAACTGCAACCTTAAAACTTCTGAATATCGTTTCTTATGTCTTTGTTTATGAGTGTATGAAATTTGATTAAAATTGAACCACTCCTTCTATAACCCGATTTTTTTTATTATCGATTTTCAATATTTATTGGGAATACCTCGACACAAAACCTAGCTAAGAACACTCGCAGACACTTATAGTACAACTGTGTAAATTTTAAAGAAAATCAGTTCAGCTGTTTCGGAGTCTATAGGTAACGGACACACACAGTCAAAGTTTCATTTATAAATAAGTTTAGCTAGATAACTAAAAAAATTTTAGTTAAGAAATTTGGAAACAGAACAATAATGAAAAATTCTCCTGAAATAAGCATTTATTTTTAAGACATTAAATATGCAATGTAACGTCTTAAAAATAAGTGCTGTACAGTTTTCATTTAAAGGGATTTATATATAAAAACAAATATTTTTCACGTATACACACACACACGTACACACTGGGCAACAATAAACACACACAATACTCTGACTGCTGGTCATTCTTATCCACACATACATACATACGCAGAAGAAACCTATTCACTTACTCTGCATATATGAACGTGTTTGTTTGCAATAGCTTCTAGCGACATTCCTTTGATAAATTGGGAGTTACCAAATTTAACAGAAACTTTCAAATTGTTTAAACAATGTATGGAGTCGTATTTTATTGTTAACAAAATAAAAACGAAACAACAAGTAAGCTACATATTATTACGTGTAGGTAACGTTGAGCTTAAAAGATTCAATTTCAGGATTCTCAGAGGAAGGAAAATGTTCCCCTGAAATCATCTTTAATAAGTTCAAGGAATAGTTAGAACCAAAAGAATCACCTTAAATTAATGTTATATAGACAGAAACCAGAGGAGTTGATATGTGACACTGCCACCCAGTTGGCTGGTTGGTTCGGTCGCTTGCTGTTTCAGGAATGGGTCCCACTGTACTGTAATGATGTCGAAACGGTACCAGTTATGTAAACGCTTTCGGGCCGCTGTTGGTCATGATGATCTCATCACAGAAGCTGGTCCTCAAGACGTCTATTACAACAACAGACCCACTGCCCATGTTGTTATTTGATCTCAGAAAGTCGCGTTGTGCAATACCAGTAGCCATATTCCTACCAGACCCAGACCAGGCATTTGTGTACACTTGTGGTTAAAAGTAAACACAGCACCAAAAAAAAAAAAATTAAATAAATGAATAAGGTCGAAAAAAATAATTATTAATTACAAAAGCAGAAAGTACAATTGTCGGATGCCAGTTTACAATGGAGAGAGGATTCGTTTAAAAATATCAGAGATTTCAATCTTCAAATAAAAATGTCTTTTCCAAGTTTTGTTAAAAATATCCAAGCTTTTCAATTTCTTTTTAAAGTCTTTTCACATATTTTCTATAACCAGAGCTGTCAATTCTCTATGCAACTTTTAAAACAACAAAGTTCTTTCAGGTCCTTATTGGAGCTTAAAAGAATTTACCGAATTAAAGGCAGATGATGGCGGCGACGTGACGGCAGCAGTGTGGGGTTGGTTTATCCTTGTAGCCTGAAAGCTCTCTCCCAACTTCTCTAAAAATTCTTTTCATAGCAGTGCAGGCTTTTCGTCAAGAATAATCAGAAATTTCAATTCTCCAAATAAATTTTAAAACAATAACGTTCTTTCGGGATTCCTATTGGAGGTGCATTATTCAACATTAACTCTTTAAATTAATTGGCAACAGGCTTCATTCGACATTAACTCTTTAGCCATAAGTTCTGTGGTAGGCAATCAGCCGTGGGTTGTGGCTCTCCAGTTGGGAAGGGAACCCTTTCCACAGTCGTTACATTTCGACTGCAATTTCAAAAACTACCCAGCCAACTCTGATTTTTCTCACTGAGTCTCCATTTTTATAACCATCCCCAATCCTCTTGGGGGATCTAGCCGACTCAAAGCTTTTGACCAATGAGATTATTTTCCACCCACATGATTTGCGGGAAGCCATGGCTCGACAGATGAAATATCAACAGTTAACATGACATAATATCTTTCTGTCAATCTGTTCCCAGGAATAACTGTTGAGGATCTAGCCCTACCTGACCTCATCAAGTAAATCCTGACATTTTGTTATGGCTACTTACATATTGCAAAATTTTAACTTGCCCAAAACAATTCATTTCGAACACAAAAAAAGAAGAAAAATTATATTTTTCTCTCTTTTTCCCAACAGTCAACCAATTTTTCTATTTCCTGGATTTTACAAGCACACGATAGTATTAAAAATAGTTTTTTTACATAAGCTCACATTGTGGATTACAATAAAGCACAACTAATAATACCACTAATATTAATTTCTCTCCCTCCGTTGTATTAAACCAAACAAAAAAAAATATATCAGCAGGAAATAGTGTCATAGATAGACAATTTTGTCAACAGATGCAGACAAATGACACAAAGATGTTCATTATCAGAAACCAAACAACAGTTTAGAAAATAAAACTTATCACCTGGCAAACGAAGTGAGTGAAAGTGCTTATGTCCATTAGATGGCAACTTGCATGGACATCTGCTTCCCGCCCAAGTCTAGTTTCATGATGGGTTTCCTCCTTAAATACTGGTAAAAGTGGATCATAAACACTTGGTAGAATTAAGACATGTTTCCACTTGCCTACAATTAATAGACCAATCAGCAACAGTTATTCTTAAAATTAGTCACCTGATCCTTTTGGCATTTCAGTCAGTTTAGTGCTATACGTGAAACACGCTTGGGCAATCATGTCTCGAAAGAGACATGACTGACTGGGCAGAAGATTATCCCACAGTAGGTTGCCATTGCTTTCTGCGGTAGACTGGTTGCCAGCCATGGCTATAGAACCCAATCTGTCCTGTTATTTAACCCATAACTGGAGAGAAGAAACGGATTAATACCTTTCCCAAGGATATTTGCACGTAAGTGAATGCAATGAATTCAACTGGAATTCGAACTCGGCTCCCCAATTTCTCATTCTGAGACGACAGCCACTGCACCACAACGCACATCCTTTTGGCGTTTAGTTTGCACAAATCTTTTAGTATCATTACGTGCAATTAAAAAATTGTTGCTGGAACTTTTTACGGTAAATTTTTAATTTGTTCTCTGAAGGCCTTTACCTCGTCAAATCTGAAGGCCTTTACCTCGTCAAAGGCCTTTACCTCGTCAAATCTGAAGGCCTTTACCTCGTCAAATCTGAAGGCCTTTACCTCGTCAAATCTTTCCTAAACTTCCTTAATTACATGCAAAAGTATATGCTGAACTCAAATTGATAATTGTTTATTGACAAAACCTACTTTTTTTCAAGTTTACAACAATATCAGACTATATCCCACCCCTTACCACCATTCTCATATCTGATTCACCGCTGAGAGACTTGAGGCGTAGGATACTTATTTCGGCCTGTTTACTTCCTTTGAGCAAATACTCCGCGATTTGTTTGGTTTCAGAACTCAATTTCCGCGTAGTAATTGCAAGAAGGAAGTAAATTGGTCAAAAAATCGCCAAACTACGCGTGAAGTCATTCTGCAGTGAATAACATTTTTTGGGACGTGGTTACGGGGTGAGATAAACAGCAAAAAGATGTTTGATATTTTTCTGGTTTTAAACTTGAAAAAAGGTAGGTTTCATCAATAAACAATTATCGATTTGAGTTCAGCATTTACAGTTGCACGGAAATAAGGATGTTTTGGAAAGAATTGAAGGGGGAAAGGCCTTTGGTGAACAAATAAAAAATTTACCCTCTTTTCTTTACTCACATGTTATGCAAGGAGTAAATTGTTGTATCTGCTTTTTTTAATTAAACATTTGTAAGAGAACCAAAAGAAAACTTCAGGGTGAATCACCTCAAATTAATGTTATATAGACAGAAACCAGAGGAGTTGATAGACAATTTTGTCAACAGATGCAGGCAAATGACACAAAGATGTTCATTAACAGAAACCAAACAACAGCAGCAGATAATAAAACATATCACCACAAGCATTCCAATCACAGATTTCCAAAAAGAACTGGTAAGAAAAGACAACATATTAACACTGGAAGAAACTGTTAATATTGGTAAAACTTATGAAGCCTCCAATGTTTGCCTTAAACAACTTAGGGTCTGAACAATTAAGAGTACGAGACTCACCTTCGCAACGATGTTTCCAACTAGTGTCCAGTTGGCAGACAAAAATAAACAGGGTTGTAACTCAATACATGTCCTTCCCTCCTCTCACCATATTGTGCTGATATTTATTGAGCACAATATCCACACCGGAATCATCAGCCAATCAGAACCTACAGAATAGACTTGCCTAGATAGCAGAGTTTTCCATGTCAGGGGTCAGCAATACATTGTCTGCACTGACAGGTTAACTGGATGGCTCATTCTTTGTCATTTAAGCCATGGACATGCAGATCTCTCTAGCATAATCTCAATTTGTTGAGATATATTCCAAATATGCTCCAGAGGAACTCAGTACTGATGGTGGTCCACCTTTCAATTCTCTACCATTCCAACAGTTCCTGAAAGACTGGACAGTGAAATACAGACTATCGTCTGTTTCCTATCCTCAATCTAATAGCCAAGCAGAGCTAGCTGCCAAATCTGCTAATAAAAGAATAATACATACTAATACAGGAATTCAAGGATTCCTAGTTAATAACAAAGCAGCACGGGCCATCCTTCAATACAGAAACACGCCCATCCAGACCATTGGGCTATCTCCAGCACAACTTCTACTACATCGTCGTCTATGAGATTTTATGCCATCCCAATCCAGGCTATACAAGCCGTATGTGAAATGGATAGCCGAAGCTCAAAATTGTGAGAAAACTTTATCTCAACGTAATGCCCGCCTGATATATAAGCCACCTACTAATTTGCGTGGTGGTCCAGTGGATATCGGCTTGAAACGAGAAATCGGGGAGCCGAGTTCAAATTCCAGTTGAACTCATTGCATTCACTTACGTGCAAATACCCTTGGGAAAGGTATTAATCCGTCTCTTCCTTCCAGTTATGGGTTAAATAACAGGACAGATTGGGTTCTATAACCTTGGCTGGCAACCAGTCTACCGCAGAAAGCAATGGCAACCTACTGTGGGATAATCTTCTGCCCAGTCAGTCATGTCTCTTTCGAGACATGATCGCCCAAGCGAGTTTCACATATGGCACTTAATTGACTGACTAATTTGCTGGGTGAATTTGAGCTGTCTGCTTCAACTTCAGCTACAGTTGATTTCTGGCTGTTGCTGTCTAAGAATTCTACAGGGTGATGCTGAACAATACCAATAAAGATAGAAGCACTGCCAGACAGACTATAAAAACACCAACTTGGGAAAACAAAATCTACATTAATTGTGGTAGAAGTTATACATGCCGCCATGAAGCGTGTTCAAAACTGAGATCAAAATGCAACACATGTGGTAAAGTCAACCACTGAGCGACAGTTTGCTTGTCAAGCTGAATTAAACTAACACCAAGGTCAAGGTCAAGAGACAAAGACTATAACAAACCAATGTTACAACATCAGCCTCAACATGCAGTACTGTACAAAAGTATTAAAACAAGAGCTATTTTATCTTTTATGAGGCATATTGACAGAAAATAAACAATTCAATTAAACTAATTTTATTTGATTTACTCAACAAATGCTTTCACAAAAAAAAATACTTGTTACAAAATAAAATTAATATTTAGTATAATAGCCTTTGCCTATGAAATAATAAAATAATTGCGACAATTTACCAATCGCACATAGTGTATATATATATATATGAACGCCCCGTGGCCCAGGGGTAGAGTCACCGACTGACGCCAGTTCGGTCAGGTTTCGAGCCTGGGTTAGGGAGCAATCGGAGTCTAACTGTACTGATGAGCTGTGATACAGCGAAACAGATCTGTCTGTGGATGACAATATATATATATATATATATATATATATATAATTAAATGGTTATGTCAATTTTACATTGCGACATGGAAATTTCTATGTTTCGAGATAGATTCTCATCATCAGGCAATGTTGCTGTGGTTGTGTAGATGATTTACATTTAAATGACAAATTCTTTCGGTTTACTGTGAATGTATATGGGTTTTTTTTTTGTGTGGCTAATCAGAATGGAGATTCACTTTCCTTGACCCTATTTTTCTCTTGTCTGTTTTCCTTCCTTAATGTTTTGCCTCCCATTAATCTGATCTTATCATTTTCCTTTCAGCTTTATTACATTTGATGTGATATTCCTTTTTAGTAGTACCAATCTCCGATTCTTTCCTTTCTTGTCCTCTTTAGTCTATTTGTTAAAGAAAAGATTTTTTTCAAAAATATCCTAAACTGCTATTCTTGTGCTCCATCTCCAATTGTCGCAATGTAACATTGACATAACCATATAATTATATTATAATAAGCTCTATAATACTCATTATATTGAGCACTGTTTATAATAAAATAAATGCCAGAGCACTCAAAATAAAAAAAACCTTGAGTCCTCTTCACTTGAAATATATATATATGTATATATATAGTACTGTGCAAAAGTATTAGGACAAGAGCTAATTTATCTTTTATGAGGCATATTGACAGAAAATAAACAATTTAATTAAAGTAATTTCATTTGATTTACTCAACAAATGCTTTAGCAAGAAAAAATACTTGTTACAAAATAAACTTAATATTTAGTATAATAGCCTTTTGCTTTGATCACAGCCTTCATTCTGTCAGGCATTGACATCTGTAGGGGATTTGGTAAGTGCTTGGTTGATGTGCTTCCGTATTTTATGGGTATTGCTCTTGATATTAGTTCCCCCACAAATACGACACAATGTTTTACAATCGCGCGAAAGAAATGGAATAAGTCACAACGAACATTAAACAACAAACAATTTAATATGTATAAAATAAAATTAGCATGTGGAAACAAATAAAATACATGATGTGAAAAATTGCCTTTTGGAAAATAAAGTTGGCAAGAAGTTAAATTTGTTTAAAGGTGTGTGTAAGTTTATATTAACGGAGTCCGTAAATAAGTCGTTCTACTTACATTAAGTTCATCTCAGGTGGCGACAGCATGTCGAGTTGATGAAAGAAAGTTTGTCGGGTTTTTCCTTTCACAGCCCTCTGTAGCTAGGTCATGAACTTTGGTGTGGAAGAATGACTTGGCCAGACAAAGTATCGGTTACATGCTGACTTAATGGCTAGCTTGGTGACTGGCCTCCCACTTCCTAACTGTGTGTTATTTATATACCATAATAGGGGATCAAAGAATCTTCCTAACATTTAGGTGTGAAGACATTTATTGACCAATCAGATTTGTATTTTACTATTTTGTTTTGGGGCCTAAATATTTTTTGTTAATTGACTTCCGATCCTATTTTTCTAGAATGTTCTTATTCTATGTTTTTAGCTGATTGGTTGAGAAATATAAAAATGTAATTTAAATTCTAATGCCGTTTTGATCCAAAATTTCTATAATGTTTTTATGTATTTTCTTATTGCTTATTTTAATAGAAAAAAAATGTGTATCCCATACATCACAAGCTTCTCAATGTATCTAATGGTATCTCCTGCCAAGCAGCTTGTATTTGTTCCCAAAGTGTGTCTTGCAAAGTAACATTAGATTTATCAATTCGAGAGGGGGGAATAAGAAAAAAATCAGTCATATCCAAGGATAATAAAATAATGAGTAGTTTCAAAATAACTTGTTTAATAGAAAATAGGAAAAATTAAATATAACTTCTTTTTAATACATTTCTTTTACATCTAGTTTTAAATAATCAATATTATTAGCAATTTACTTGGCTTTTCAACCTGTATTTGAATTTCAGTGAGGTTTTTAGGAAAATCACCCCTGTCCTAATACTTTTGCACACTACCAGGAGTGTACAAAAGTGTTAGGACAGGGGTGATTTTAAACTTTATTTTGATGCCTCATAAAAGATTAAATAGTTCTTGTCCTAATACTTTTGCACAGTACTGTAAGAGGAATCAATATGAGAACAGGCAAAACTGGACTGATCCAGTATACAACACTCAAAGACTAGTGGAACAGGTTGAAGGCCTAACATTTAATAACATTGAAACATCCTCCATCTCTCAGAGGGATGAAACTTTTGTGTACAGTAACATGAAACTGCCAAATAGAAATGGAATCTACAGGCTGCGGCTAAAAATAGATACAGGATCCCAAGGAAACACATTATCTGTTTCCACATTTCAAAGAATGTTTCTAGAGAAATTAGACACCAATGGTTTTCCAAACTTAAAAACCAAAACAAGTGATAAGAAACTGGTAGCATACAATGGCACCCCAATAAAATGCTATGGCAACATCAATACACCATGAGTCAGACTGACATACCAGCACCTTCTACGTAGTAGTTGTACAAGGACTGGCAGTTCTAGGACTATCATCACTAGAACAACTTAAACTAATTATCTTTGAATACACCAGTTCTCGCTCGGTCACCGAAGTTAAGCAACATTGAGCCTGGTCTGTACTTAGATGGGTGACCACTTAGGAATACAAGGTGCTTTAAGTGTTTAGTGACAGATGTGTGTGCTTACTGCCATATCACATTGAATACACCGGTTCTTGCTCGATCAACAAAGTTAAGCAACGTTGAGCCTGGTCTGTACTTAGATGGGTGACCACTTGGGAATACAAGGTGCTTTAAGTGTTTAGTGACGGATGTGTGTGCTTACTGCCATACCACGTTGAATACACCGGTTCTTGCTCGATCAACAAAGTTAAGCAACATTGAGCCTGGTCAGTACTTAGATGGGTGACCACTTGGGAATACAAGGTGCTTTAAGTGTTTAGTGACAGATATGCGTGCTTACTGCCATATCACGTTGAATACACCGGTTCTTGCTCGATCAACAAAGTTAAGCAACATTGAGCCTGGTCTGTACTTAGATGGGTGACCACTTGGGAATACAAGGTGCTGTAAGCGTTTAGTGACGGATGTGCATTGTGGTGCGGTGGATATCGGCTCGGAAAGAGAAATCGGTGAGCCGAGTTCGAATTCCAGTTAAATACCCTGCATTCGCTTAAGCACTGGTACCCTTGGGAAAGGTATTAATCCATCCCTTTCCTCCAGTTATATGTTAAATAACAAGGGTAGGACTTAGGGATCCTGCCCTTAAAAACAAATCCCAACGAATCTTGATACTCGAAAAGAAAAATGTATTACTAGACACAAAACTTATATAAAAAAACAACAATAAATTGTTGAAAGAAAAAGGTATTACCAGCAATAAATAAAGTTTAGTTGGCAATAAATGACCTGCCAAGGTTGATATGCCATAAAAACAAAAACAACCAACAACTAATTATCTTACATTGCACAGTCAAGAAAGATGCACACCAAACCCCTGCATTAACACAGATCAATGCTGATATTGAGAACATGATCAAGAAATGCACAATATTCCAGGAAAATCTTCCAGCAAAACCAAAAGAAACTGTACAGCCACATGACATCTCTAGCCGAGCATGGGAAGTTGTCAGCACTGATTTGTTTCACTGTAATGATCATGAATACCTTATAATTGCTGATTACCACAGCAAATTCCCTATTATACGCAAAAATGACAGGCCTGACATCAAGCAATATGGTCATCTTAGCAATGAAACAGATTTTCTCTGAACATGGTATTCCCACTAGTGTAGTCAGTGACAATGGATCCCAATATTCCAGCGAAATACTTAAAGAATTCACCCAGCAGTGACAGTTTGATCATATCATGTCATTGCCAAAGTTTCCTAAATTAAACAGTTTTGTTGAGAGACCAATCCAAACTGTCAAAAGGACATTAACCAAGGCAAAGCAAGCAGGAAGAGATCCTGACCTAGCAATGCTACATCTACGAGCAATGCCCATCAAACTCAACCTTCCAAGTCCAGCAGAACTATTAAACAACCTCATTATGAAAACACTTCTTCACTTTTACAAAAATTCATAATGACATGAATTAAAGTAATGCGCTATTGTATTTCTACGCTTATTACTCTCATAACAGGAAGTACATTGCCGGAAGTATCAGTAAATGAAGAAAATCGACCAAAATTCCAAACAAAATTTCTGTCCACGCAGAACGTCATTCTGCAGTTAATTACATGACTTCGTGAGAGTTACGGGAGAGAAAAAGTGCGAGATATAGTTCGCTTTTTTTATGGACTTTCAAAGCAAAAAAGGTAAATTTCTTCAATAACTAATTGTTGATTTGAGTTCAGCATATACATTTGCACAGAAATAATGCTATTTTGGATAAATTTGAAGGGGGGAAATGCAAAGGGAATTAAAACGAACATTTACTGGTACAAACAAAATTTTCACAAAAATGTCCTTTTGTGTACCTATTGTACACTTATTAAGGCAGAATAACAATTTATGATGAAGGGTCAGCTGCAAAAAATGGGGCCAATGTAAGATATACATTTATAACAACTTTCACACATACCATCTTGGCTACATAAAAATACATTTCTCTAAAAAGAACGTGCATTAAAAAAAAACAATCTAGACGATTATACCTTTAAACAAGGGTAACATATTTAAAATAATAAAAATAAATTTTTTATATATGAAGAATTGACTTTTTTTAAGAGGCTGAAAAATGACTGATTTACCTCCCTTGAGGAAGACAAAATCGAAAGGATTATCTTCTCTTGCCTAAAGATTAAGGAATTCAGAATCCAGTTTAAAATATCAAAAAGACAATGATTTGTATTAGATTTTAAAAAATAAATATTTTTTAAATATAAAAAATAATTCATATAAAATAATCTTCTATTAACTTTGGGCGCACCAGTCCAGAGGCATCAGTCGAGAAACAGTCAGTTGATTCAATTGAGTGCCATACGTGATACACGCTTTGGGTGATCATGTCTCTTTCGAGACATGACTGTCTGGGCAGAAGATTATCCCGCAGTAGGTTGCCATTGCTTTCTGCGGTAAACTTGTTGCCGACCAAGGCTATAGAATCCAATCTGTTTTATTATTTAACCCATAAAAGGAGGGAAGAGTCGGATTAAAAGGGTATTTGTGGGTAAGTGAATGCAAGGAATTCCACTGGAATTCGAACCCGGTTCCCCGATTTGTCGTTCCGAGTCGATAATGCTGGGATAAAAATCTATAAATCAAAGTGACACTGTATGTTTTGAAGAAGGGAGGGCAGAGAATGCGATCGCTTTGCGCTTTCGGCTTATCCATAGGGGTTCTAGATCAAAGAGTGAAGAAAAAATTATTTAAAATGTCTTTCTTTCTCACATTTCTCATTGATAAGCCCTATAGCACCCCCATTAGTTAAGCGTTAGGAGTAAAAAGACAATAAAGGAGTTGGCCCCCCTCGAACAACACCAAACCCCTTCCGTCGATGCGTGGGAATACATCATTTCGCGAAGGGGATTAAGACTGGTATTAACCGGTATGAGTTATCTCCCCTTAGCATAGAAATTCAGAAAGAAAATAATCTATTTTTATGGATTTACTTCTAATGAGTCCCGATAAAGAAAATTAAATAAAATATACAAATAAAATAAATAAATAAAAATAAAAAGAATTAAAAAATAATAAGGCATTTGTGCTTTCCATTAAAACTCTTATGTCTTTCTTTCTTTTTTCCTTTTTTTCTTTTTCTCTCTCTAAAGGTTTTTCAATTAACAAGAAGGCAACTGTCAAATAAAAAGAGGAAGAAAAAAAAGACAGAACCTGGTCAAAAGAAAAGGAATAAAGCTTACTCATTTGTGACTGAAAAATACAAAAAAATAAGGGACTCTCTGCACAAAACTTCTGTTACAAACATAAAATTTTTTAAAAAATAAAAGAAAGCAGAAAATAAAATAATTTTAGCCAAACAAAAAAATGGCACAAAGAAATTTTGGTGTTAGCTGAAACTAATATTCAAGCCAGAATCTCAGAACAGGATTTAAACCTGACTCTTCTGGCCTAGAAGCAAAAGAGGGACTGTGAGAGAATGAACATAGAGTCCACCATGTAAAAACCATGTATGACGCATGATGAAGCATCTGCTAATTACATATCTGCCCTGCTTAAGGGTGAGAAAACACAGAAGATTGACAAAGACCTATTTCCAAGATTGCTACTATCCCTATCATGGTCTGACTTCAAACTACCACTAACAGACATTTCTTCAGACCACTACAATTATCTAAATTATTAATATTTTGATATGCCAAATATCAAAAGACTCACTCATCATTCTAAAGGGAAAAAATACATATCATATGCTTTATACCATTCATCCATTCCATTTTATTCCAAAAGTTTTGATGAACTAATTGTTATACCACCTATCCAAATGGTGACCTCCTAAGATAAACACATTGCACCAGACTAAAGAATTCAGTACTTAATATCAAAAATGTTACAGTACGATGAAAGACACCGAGACCTGAGTTACGATGAAAGACACCCGAGTTACGATGAAAGACACCCGAGTTACGATGAAAGACACCCGAGTTACGATGAAAGACACCTGAGTTACGATGAAAGACACCTGAGAAGGTTGGAGAATGAAATGCTGTAAAAAAAACAACAAAGATGAGCATGCTAGTTTCAAAAGCAAGTCAGGATCACACTCCCCCAAAGTCTTTTAACCATACTTATATTCTGTAAATGAATACCTATGCAGAAGAGTTACAAAAATATTAAACCCAAGCACTAGTGTTCCTTCCCACCCACACAGTACCTCTCCTTCAGGAGAGGGTTGGTTTTATTGCTCATTACCTGAGGCAACATCAATAAAGAAATTGCTGAGGGGGCTTGGGAAATTTTTCCATAGTATTGCCATTAAATCCACTTTAAACTAACTTTTTGGTACATTCAGTGTCAATGTGAGCACACATAAAAATATCTTTTTGAACAGGGATATAGGTTTATCCTTTGTTTCCTGTTTAGGATTGGGTTACTAGTTCCTTTTAAAATCTACTTCAACCCTATACTTCTAATATCTTCACCTAAACTTTGAAATTGTATTTACTATTTTATTTTATTTTTTTTTACTTTTGTAGGGTTTGATATGTTTGCCTATTGTCCAATCCTCTCTGATCTTTTGAACAGGAGTTGAGGTTTGTTCCATGTTTTTGCATTTAGGATTGGATTTACAGTTCTATCTGAAGTCTTTTCCTTCTCTTTGAGTAGCTCCTTGCATCTTAGTGGCATTATCGTCTTGCTTGGGGTGAATTGATCAAAAAAAAATATATTTTTTATTTCTATTAAGAGCCGAGTTTGAATTCCAGTTGAATTCCTTTCATTCACTTATGTGCAAATAACCTTGGGAAAGGTATTAATCTATTTCTTCCCTCTGGTTATAAGTTAAATAATAAAACAGATTAGGTTCTATAGCCTTGGTCAGCAACCAATCTACTGCAGAAAGCAATGGCAACCTACTGCGAGATAATATTCTGCCCAGTCAGACATGAGTGCCCAAGCATGTATCATGTATGGCACTTAACTGACTGTGATAGACATAGTGAACTAGAACCCCAGAATGACAGAAATGGTGAACAGGACTTGCCTTATTCTCAATGAAAGAGGATTTGTCTTTGTCCGACATGTAAAACTTTGATCTAAGAAAAGTATATAATATCCTTGTGGCAAAGAAAATGGTAAAAATGTGGTGAAGATGAAAAAACTTGATACCTTTTTAAAATGCCTAAAAAGTTTATAGAAATCAAGGCCAACAAACTTCCACTGATTCATTTCCGTATTCAGTCTATAGTGGGTTATCCGTTATAGTGAAGTGTAGTTGTGTGTTGAAACAGATGAACTGAATTTGGCCTTGTTAGTAGATAGCCCACTATAAGGGGGGTATAAAATAAGAAAATCAAATTGTGTATAGAAACAACATTTATATATATATATATATATATATATATATATATATATATATATATGAATGTTGTTTCCCTGACGAACTGTTAAGCAAAACCGTGGTAGGTTATTGGCTGACTCTTAGATTTTAGATTTTGTTTGTTGTACTTTCGCTTTGAGTGCTTTGTGTACTCTGCTTTCGTATTGAGCTCTTTATTGTTATGGTTTTCGTCTTGGGTTTTTTTCTTTCTCACAAATGCTTGACTTTTTGTTCAAAGATTTTGTTTCTTTCTTTTTTTCTTTCCCTTCCTTTCCCTCCGAGTTAGTTCCCGGTGGGTTTCAAGACGATCTCATTTGTAGTTTAATTATTGCTCGTCTTGACAGAATTAGTTCTTGTTGCTATTGGTATTATTACTATAATTAATATTACTATATATACATTAAGGTTTTTTTACAAATAAAAGTAATGTCTTTTGTTGGTACAAAGGTCGTTAAAATGTTCATAGCAGCAATTGCCGAAAAGAGTTTGTGCGTATGTATGTGTGAGCGTTCATTTGTTAGGAGTGTTCACTTCCGCTCAGTCCTTCGGCTAAGTGGCTCAGTGAAGAAGAAGGTGAGAGAGAAAGGAAAGGCAAGCATAATACGATCGCTTGACGTTCAAGACGATCTCATTTGTAGTTTAATTATTGCTCTATTTCTGACAGAATTAGTTCTTGCTGTTATTGGTATTATTACTATAATTAATATTACTATATATACATTAAGGTTTTTTTACAAATAAAAGTAATGTCTTTTGCTTGGCAAGGTTTTAAAAATGTTCATAGCAGCAATTGCCGAAAAGAGTTTGTGCGTATGTATGTGTGAGCGTTCATTTGTTAGGAGTGTCTTCTTTGAAAGTCTCCGCTCAGTCCTTCGGCTAAGTGGCTCAGTGAAGAAGAAGGTGAGAAAGGAGAGGCAAGCATAATACGATCATTGACGTTCAAGACGATCTCATTTGTAGTTTAATTATTGCTCGTCTTGACAGAATTAGTTCTGTTGCTATTGGTATTATTACTATAATTAATATTACTATATATACATTAAGGTTTTTTTGCCAATAAAAGTAATGTTTTGTTGGTACAAAGGTTTAAAAATGTTCATAGCAGCAATTGCCGAAAAGAGTTTGTGCGTATGTATGTGTGAGCGTTCATTTGTTAGGAGTGCTTTTGAAGTCTCTCGCTCAGTCCTTCGTCAAGTGGCTCAGTGAAGAAGAAGGTGAGAGAGAAAGGAAAGGCAAGCATAATACGATCGTTTGACGTTCAAGACGATCTCATTTGTAGTTTAATTATTGCTCGTCTTGACAGAATTAGTTCTGTTGCTATTGGTATTATTATTACTATAATTAATATTACTATATATACATTAAGGTTTTTTTACAAAGGAAAAGTAATGTCTTTGGTTGGTACAAAGGTCGTTAAAAATGTTCATAGCAGCAATTGCCGAAAAGAGTTTGTGCGTAGGTATGTGTGAGCGTTCATATTTGTTAGAAGTGTCTTTGAAGTCTCCGCTCAGTCCTTCGGCTAAGTGGCTCAGTGAAGAAGAAGGTGAGAGAGAAAGGAAAGGCAAGCATAATACGATCGTTGACGTTCAAGACGATCTCATTTGTAGTTTAATTATTGCCTGCCTTGACAGAATTAGTTCTGTTGCTATTGGTATTATTACTATAATTAATATTACTATATATACATTAAGGTTTTTTTACAAATAAAAGTAATGTCTTTTGGTTGGTACAAAGGTCGTTAAAAATGTTCATAGCAGCAATTGCCGAAAAGAGTTTGTGCGATGTATGTGTGAGCGTTCATTTGTTAGGAGTGTCTTTTGAAGTTCCGCTCAGTCCTTCGGCTAAGTGGCTCAGCAAGAAGAAGGTGAGAGAGAAAGGAGAGGCAAGCATAATACGACGTCAGACGATGTCAAGGGACGTGTTAATTATACTCAACTGGCAATAATTCTTGTGTCGTCCTTTTATTTCATAAACAAGTCATTTGGGAATTCACACCCAGATTTAATTCTGGACTTCCCATTGGACGATAAACAAAATTCACGTCAGCTCGCAAAAAGGGTCCGTAAAAGGAATTTGATATTTATTTATTTTTGGTTTTCCACCGGAACATCTGTGTAGAGCTCAGATGCGCAAAGACCAGTTTTGGTGAATTGCTATCTGGACCTCTGAGGGCAAACATCCAGTCCCTTGCTTGCTCAGTATCACCACAAGTCCTTTCTTCTACCTTTTATTTAAGGATTACATTCTCATTATGCCGTATGACAAGAACTAATATGTGTATTAAATTATGCTATTAAATTATGGTAACGAATTTTACCTGTTTCTGGTGTGGCCAATTAGAAAAATTACTCGGTGAATAAAGATCATTGCTTTTTTACTGACAGCAGTCAGGATTTTTGACAGATTGGTGAGCAAAAGGGTGTTTCTTTTGCTGCAAGGGGAAAATTTGATTTCTGTCTCCATTTTTTGTTGCTTAGTTGCTAACTGGACTGTTCACAAGAGGGTCTGTGACCAAATTTCTGACTTGCAAATGGATTTACTACAATTACTTCTATGAGCCTTAACCTAATCCACTTATTTTTACTAAGTATGAAATTTTTAACAACTTAAATCATAGGATTAATTAGAATTTAATAAATTATCTTACTAATAACTGATGACCAAGCTGATTTCAATTCAGGAGTCTCTACAACCAGAGCTGGATTATCCTTTAGGCTACAGACGAGGGCCCCTCGAGTTTTTATAAAGCAATAGTTTTAATTTTGTAGATGTTATAACTTCTAAATAGTTTCTTTAAGTGAAACGATATCAAAATGACAAACTCCTATTTAATTTGTTTTGTTGTTATAATGCTGGTTATAAAAATCTGTTTTCTTGTTTTGTTGAAATCTGAATGGTAAATTAAATTAAATTGTTGAAATGAATACATTAAATATGTATAATATTTATATTTAGTAAATATAAATACACATTAAAATTATTAAATTGTTGAAATCTGAATAGTAAATTAAATTAAATTGTTGAAATTAATACATTAAATATATATAATATTTATATTTAATAAATATAAATACACATTAAAATTATTAAATTGTTGAAATCTGAATAGTAAATTAAATTAAATTGTTGAAATTAATACATTAAATATATATAATATTTATATTTAATAAATATAAATACACATTAAAATTATTAAATTGTTGAAATCTGAATAGTAAAATAGTGGTATTTCTTAAAGAATATTTAAAAGTTTAATTTAAATTAAAGAATATTTATTAAAGAATGTTAATTTCTTAAATAATATTTTTATTGACAAACAAAAGATAGCTATTCTAGTTTATTTCAAGAATTTACAATAAGTTTACTTCAAGCTATGTAAATATTGCTACAATATATCATGAGTAAAAACATTCAAAATGGGTGTAGGCACATTAGTGGGTGGCTCCATCTGAAGTGAGCCCCATAATTTCATTAGCTTAGGGGCCCCAAAAGGTCATAATCCAGCTCCACCTACAACCCAATTCAAACGAGTTAACTGTATTAGGTTTTTGTTAATGAGTTTCAGATTGAAGATATAACTCATGCAGCAAACAAAAAAAATCAAAGAGAAAAAATATTGAAAAATACCAAGACATTGCCTGAGAACAAAAAAACTATTATACTTACAAGAATGGCTACATTTGGTATCATTTCCAAATATCTCCAGAAAAGATAATGAAAAAAATTGAAAAGCTGAGGTAAAAAAATTAATAATAATAATAAATTTATTGTGATACTATGGACACCCACATAGGAAGGGATGAGGTGATTTTGTTTCATTCTCAAGTGTTTTTGATTGATTAAACCAGCAGATGGTTTCTTTTGAAGTTCAGTCTTCTAAGCAGCATTCACTTTGACTGAAAGAGGAATGAGATGTAAACGAGCAGATTAGGGGTTTTTGGAGACAACAAAATTGGAACTAGGGAATATCTGAGTGCTGGTCTATATTAACCACCATGTCGACCCTCAGTGGGAGATTGACGTATTTGTCACACAGTTCTGAAGCCTCCACTCGTATTGTTAACCGCTACATCAGGATGAGTAGATGAGCAAGGAGTAGGTAGGGAGGAGACCTGACTTAGCAGAAATTGTACAGCAGACAAAAAGAAATTGAAGAAAGAGAAAAATTATTGAAAAATACCAAGACCTTGCTTGAGAACAGAAAAGAGCAAGTATACCTACAAGAATGGCTACATTTGGAATTGTTCCCAAGTAGATAAGATACTGAAAAACATCGAGATGTGGGTTAAAACCATTCTGATCATAACAGTGTTTTGATTAGCAATCCCAGGGTGAAAAACTTGAGGAGGCTCCCCTTGATCTATTAGCAGGTCCCATGAAACTCTGGTTTAAACATACAAATATATAAATAATAATAACATTTAAGAATGAAACTCTGGTTTAAACATGCAAATATATAAATAATAATAACATTTAAGAATGAAACTCTGGTTGAAGCATACAAATATATAAATAATAATAACATTTAAGAATGAAACTCTGGTTTAAGCATACAAATATATAAATAATAATAACATTTAAGAATGAAACTCTGGTTTAAACATACAAATATATAAATAATAATAACATTTAAGAATGAAACTCTGGTTTAAGCATACAAATATATAAATAATAATAACATTTAAGAATGAAACTCTGGTTTAAGCATACAAATATATAAATAATAATAACATTTAAGAATGAAACTCTGGTTTAAGCATAAAAATATATAAATAATAATAACATTTAAGAATGAAACTCTGGTTTAAGCATACAAATATATAAATAATAATAACATTTAAGAATGAAACTCTGGTTTAAGCATACAAATATATAAATAATAATAACATTTAAGAATGAAACTCTGGTTTAAGCATACAAATATATAAATAATAATAACATTTAAGAATGAAACTCTGGTTTAAGCATACAAATATATAAATAATAATAACATTTAAGAATGAAACTCTGGTTTAAGCATACAAATATATAAATAATAATAACATTTAAGAATGAAACTCTGGTTTAAACATACAAATATATAAATAATAATAACATTTAAGAATGAAACTCTGGTTTAAGCATACAAATATATAAATAATAATAACATTTAAGAATGAAACTCTGGTTTAAGCATACAAATATATAAATAATAATAGCATTTAAGAATGAAACTCTGGTTTAAGCATACAAATATATAAATAATAATAACATTTAAGAATGAAACTCTGGTTTAAGCATGCAAATATATAAATAATAATAACATTTAAGAATGAAACTCTGGTTGAAGCATACAAATATATAACAACAATAACATTTAAGAATGAATCTCTGTCAGAAGTACACAAATATATAAATAATAATAAGCATTTAAGAATGAAAACTCTCTGGTTTAAACATACAAATATATAAATAATAATAACATTTAAGAATGAAACTCTGGTTTAAGCATACAAATATATAAATAATAATAACATTTAAGAATGAAACCTCTGGTTTAAGCATACAAATATATAAATAATAATAACATTTAAGAATGAAACTCTGTTTAAGTATAAAAATATATAAATAATAATAACATTTAAGAATGAAACTCTGGTTTAAGCATACAAATATATAAATAATAATAACATTTAAGAATGAAACCTGGTTTAAGCATACAAATATATAAATAATAATAACATTTAAGAATGAAACTCTGTCACATACAAATATATAAATAATAATAACATTTAAGAATGAAAACCTGGTTTAAGCATACAAATATATAAATAATAATAACATTTTAAGAATGAAACTCTGGTTTAAGCATACAAATATATAAATAATAATAACATTTAAGAATGAAACTCTGGTTTAAACATACAAATATATAAATAATAATAACATTTAAGAACAAAACTCTGGTTTAAGCATACAAATATATAAATGAAGAATAACATTTAAGAATGAAACTTGGTTTAAGCATACAAATATATAAACACAATAGCATTTAAGAATGAAACTCTGGTTTAAGCATACAAATATATAAATAATAAGAAGAACATTTAAGAATGAAACTCTGGTTTAAACATACAAATATATAAATAATAATAACATTTAAGAATGAAAACTCTGGTTTAAGCATACAAATATATAAATAATAATAACATTTAAGAATGAAACTCTGGGTTTTAAACATACAAATATATAAATAATAATAACATTTAAGAATGAAACTCTGGTTTAAGCATACAAATATATAAATAATAATAACATTTAAGAATGAAACTCTTGGTTTAAGCATACAAATATATATAAATAATAATAACATTTAAGAATGAAACTCTGGTTTAAGCATACAAATATATAAATAATAATAACATTTAAGAATGAAACTCTGGTTTAAGCATACAAATATATAAATAATAATAATATTTAAGAATGAAACTCTGGTTTAAGCATACAAATATATAAATAATAATAACATTTAAGAAATGAAAACCTGGTTTAAGCATACAAATATATAAATAATAATAACATTTAAGAATGAAACTCTGGTTTAAGCATACAAATATATAAATAATAATAACATTTAAGAATGAAACTCTGGTTTAAGCATACAAATATATAAATAATAATAACATTTAAGAATGAAACTCTGGTTTAAGCATACAAATATATAAATAATAATAAAATATTTAAGAATGAAACTCTGGTTTAAGCATACAAATATATAAATAATAATAATATTTAGAAGAATATTGTTCAAAACTGCATTTTATAACAGCAAACAGTAAAATTTTAAAATACTCATATGAAACGATTACATTGAATCTAAAACTGCATCTACTGCTAGAAAGGTTGGGTTTTTGCGGAGGGTGGTCGAGAGGTGTGAGTGCCAATCGACCATGCAACTAAGAAAGTGGACACAAAGGCAAGGAAAGGAGACAGCAATAGCAAAGAAGGATGACAAACGCAGATGGTCAGTTGGAAACGATAAAAATCGTGTCTTTATTTTTCTTTTCTTAAGCGATCAGTGAATTGTGTGGCAATAGAGGTCGTGTATCAGGATCGGTATCCGGATGTAGGCAGGCGGTGGAACCGGTTGCTGGACGTCAGTGGGCACTGGAACAGGTTGTCGGACGTCAGTGGAATGTTGCAGTAGGTAGCTGGTGGATGCCGGAGTTGCTGGAAGCAGCAGGAATTAGCTGGGATCTGCAGGAGTGAGCTGGAAGCCACTGGAAACTGCAGGAGTGGACTGGAAGCCACTGGGCTCAGTCGACTTGACTGGGCGCGTCAAACTCATGCTGCAGTGAGGCATCTTGCCCCACTCGCCGAGAGATATTTACTCTTCTCCCCCACTTGAGAGAGATGTGGCACAAGGTCTTTTTTTAATGTGGGGAATCTGAGATGTACACCCAGATACTGGTCAAAACATTACCTATCCACCGCGGTGGATAGGTTCAAAACCGGTCTAAACTGGTCTTATCCGATCTTAATTGGTCATTTCGGTACCCAGCTTGAAGGCCAGTGCCCCCCTGGCCAATAGGTCCCTTGCTGTGAAATCGCTGACATTCATACAAATACATTCATACAACAGCAGCGAGCTCGCTACACAAATAAATGACTATAATTAATTTCAGGCCGTATTAATTACAGTCAAAAGTGTATTCGGTGTTTGTTGACTGTATTTAGATTAAAAATTCTCCAACATTTGGATATTTTTTTATTAAGTTGGTTCTAAGCTTTCAGCTCACATGAAACTTAATAAAAATGTTGGAAAATTTTTGTCTTTATTTTCAACTGAAATTAAAGCCAAAATAGAATAGTTTAGAATAACTCATGATTAAACATAATAGACATTCATTGTCTCTTATATTTAACAGTATATGTTTAGGAAATTATCTGCTGCCTCAATACACTAAATATATATATATATATATATATATATATATATAGAGAGAGAGAGAGAGAGAGAGAGAGGTGAGGTTATCATCATCATCATTCTGCGGCCTCGGCCAAGATAGAACTCACTACACCCTTCCAGGCTTCCCTATTTGTCATAGCTCCTGTAAGGTCTTCCTTGGCGATAGATGCATCTCTGTTTATCCTGTCTGGAAAGGTTAATTTATGAGATCGATTGTGAGATGATAGGTGCCTCCATAATACAAACGATGAAACAATTTCATCTGTGGTACGTGCGCAATGCCCAGCAAACTGGACATGTCTCTTTTGAACTAAGGTTGATACTCTTGGTAGGTCTCCATATATCATTTCTAGAGTTGGGTGGTTTCACCATAAAAGATCAAGTACTCTTCTGAGAAGATGAGTATAATATCCATCTAAACATGAGGTGAGGATAGGCAGACCATGTAAAACATGGACTCAGCTTATCAAAGATAATTTAAGGAAGTTGAGATTACATCCAGGCCTTACACAAAATTGGGCAGCCTGGAAAAGAGCTATCAAGAAAACCCTGTCCAGCCCATGCTAGAATGGAAACAGATGTTAAATAATGATTATATATATATAAAAGGAAAAATAGAAATAGAAAAATCATTTGGGACACACCTCCTTTCAACCAAATGATAAACACCAAGCTAGGACAAAAGTTCCTGAACGTAATCAAAAAACATTTCCCCACCAATAACCCTCTTAGTAAAATCTTCAACAAAAATACACTTAAACTAAGCTACAGTTGCACAAACAACCTAGAAAAAATCATAACAAACCATAACAAATATATCCTAAATCAACACACAGATCAGAATAAAATCGACTACCAAAATACAATAAAAGACAACAATAAAAACCTATGTAATTGTAGAAACCCCAACTACAGAATAAATGTAAAATAAACTCAATAATCTATCAATGCAACATAACATCAATTGAAAATCCAACCATAAATAAAGTGTATATCGGATCAACTAAGAACGCTTTTAAGCAGCGCTGGTACATGCACTTAACTTCATTCAAAAACAATTTATACCGAAACCAAACATCCCTTTCTACATACTTTTGGAAGCTAAAGGACTCAAAACAGATACCCAAAGTAAAATGGAAAATCCTAGAAAAAACTAGATCTTGCAACTCACTTGACGACATTTGCCCTTTATGTTTAAGTGAAAAGCTACACATTCTAAAGTACCCCAACAGTAGCGAACTATTAAACCGTAAAGACGAATTAGCAGTATTATGCAAACATCGCAAATATTTCTCATTAAAATTTAAACAAACAAAAAAGCACCCCACCCACACAACCCCCGCAATAAATACACATAATCAACCCTATTAATAAATAGAACAAAAAACGTAGAAATAAAAGACAACAAACCCCACACCACACCAACAATAAGTCCATCTACCTGTAAATGGTAGAAAAATAAAAGAAACTATCGACACTGCAAAAAACAAAAAAATCATATATCCCAATACAAAATAACCTAAACTAAATGAAAAAGTGACCAGCCCAAAACTAAATAACCCATACCCTCCTGTAAACCAAATAGCAGCACCTTAAGAACCATAAAAGAACAACTAGACCATCCTAAAATCTCACACAACATATATCATTAACGCCACTACTACTACACCCAGACAAGATAAATAGGAAACCTGTCCTGAACTAAGCCACATCTCCCAACCCCTAACTCTAAGACTACAATATGGCCAACAGAATCAAAATAAGCTCCCAACCCCACTTTCACTTAAAAAGCATATTCACCGCAAATAAACCGTCTTTCACCAGATAATTTTCATTCCAACTTCGTCACCCAATGAGAAGCACCTAAAAAAGGTAGCTTCGAAATGCGAAAATTTTTGTGTAGGGATACTATGAATTTATAAACCATTGTAACAACTATTACAATAAAATGCTCTACGTTTGTATCAAGCACTCTTTATAAAAGTAAATGCATGAACAGCAGGTTAAAAAACCTACGAGTTCCATAACTTTGTTACAATATATATATATATATATATATATATATATATATATAGAGAGAGAGAGAGAGAGAGAGAGATATATATATATATATATATATATATTAAGATTCAATTTCTATAAAGTTCATGTGGGAAAAGTCTCTCATGGCAATTTATAACAAGATAATCCTTTTACATGATTTTTTTTTCAGCTAGCTAGCCAAGTTTATGAATATTTAAAACAGCTGTATCTCTTAGATAGAAAAGAAGATTGCAGAAAAATCATACAAATTTGTCAACAAGAAAAATCTTTTTCCCCAGGTTAAAGAGTTAAAGGCAGATAAGATTCAGCCAGATATTGTTTCTTCCCATCCAATGGCACAGAAAAGATTGTCAAAAAAAGACATGTTTAATAAAAATATATTTGGTTCATTCAGACCCTTATTTAAGATTGTCGATAATTTAAATTACTCTTTTGCATTATCAACTCTTTTCAGAATCAAGTCATGCAATGATACCAAATATATTAAAAAGAAAAATATTTAAAGATTTAAAAGTAATTTTTGTAAAGTCCTAGAATAATTATTCAATGGTATATTATTTGTATCTAAACTTATTTATAAATGGAACTTTGTGTGTGTGTGTGTGTGTGTGTGTGTGTGTCCGTTACCTATAGACGAAACAGCTGAACCGTTTTTCTTGAAAATTAACACAGTTGTACTATAAGCATCTGAGAGTGTTCTTAGCTAGGTTTTGTGTTAAGGTTACCCCTGATAAATATCGAAAATCAATAATCGAAAAGATCAGGTTATAGAAGGAGTGGTTTGATTTTAATCAAATTTGATACACTCATAGACAAAGGCATAAGAAATGATGTTCAGAAGTTTCAAGGTTGCAGTTCTTAAAATAGTGCAGAAAATCGATTATATATATATATGAGTGAAACCATGGTCGGCGTTTGCCTCACTTTTAGATTTAGTTTATTGTATTTTTGCTCTACTTTCGTACTTTCGTTTTGAGCTCTCTACTGTTAACATTTTTGTCTTGGGGTTTTTTTTCTTTCAAACAAGCTCTTGACTCATTGTTATTGGGCTTTGTTTCTTTTTGTCTTCTTCCCCTTTAACCCAGGGGGTAGTCCTCGGGGGGTTGTTGACGACTTACGTTACTGATTTGTTAGCGTTAATTTTTCTGACTTTAGTCTTTATTAGTGCTACTTTATTGTTGGTACGTATATTAATATATATATATATATATATATATATATATATATATAAGGCAAAATGTTTGTGTGTGTGTCTGTTTATCTGTCTGTATGTTCTTTATACAAATCCACAATTTTTATCCAATTCTCACCAAACTTCACAAATATTTTTTAGGCTTCTGTTCAGGTAATGGGCAACTTATTTTTTCCAATTTCTCCCTGATATTGGAACTCGATACCCCGATATCCAATCAGGTCTGATCAAGATCAGGATTTCAGCCCTTTTCTCGTGGTTCTTGCTGCAGAATTTGCTCTAACTTGGTAAAGTTATAGTTTTTAGACTTAAACATTAGTAGATCTTCTCAGATGACTCATTTTCCCCGATATCAGAAATTGATACCCCTGATATTGCTTTTTAGTCTTTCGTGCCAACGTCCAAAGAGTCTGAGCTCCAGGACCATGGATTAGCTTTAAAGCTTTCATTACACCCGAGCAACGCCGGGCTGTACTGCTAGTCTGTGTATATTTCTGAGATGAGGTAGTGTAACTATTCACACTATTTACATCATTCAAACTGTTGTTCTCATCTTTATTGTCATATTTATGATGTTTCAGATGTTCTGCACTCTAGCCTTCTTCAGGATCTGTCTATATTTTTTAGATGAGGTATTGTAACTATTTACACTATTTACATTGTTTGGCCTGTTACCTTGATCTTTATTGTCATATTTATGACATTTTGTCTATTCAGGTGATATATGTTGAAATTTCGAACCAAAGCCTTTTAGTTTACGGAGGTAGATTGTTCTAATTCCATGTTGCATGCCCTTTTTGGATATCTTAGCATCAGTTAATTCTCTTTAGTAACTTAACTTTCTAAGGTTTTGTTCCTTCTGCTGTGGTCAGGTATTGAACTCACAACTCTTTCAGTCAAGTCACTTTGTGGATAACTCAATCAATGCCTTTATACATCTGGGCCACTGAGCCATGTCTCAGTAAACATTTTTGTACCAGAGTGTTAAGGCACAGTTGGCCCTAATGAAAACATTTAAGATAAGTTATCTACCTTTGACCAGAGGGGTGAAAAATAAGGTTTTTGTCACATTTCCTGTTTGAAAGCAGGGCATTCTGGGTACAGAGAAATTCAGCCATGACACCAGGGTGAGCAAGACAGTTTTCCAAGACCCACTTTTATCATTATACATCCAGCAGCTTCAATCACCATTTGACTTGTAACTGAATTAAAGTTTTAAGAGTTATCCTCATGTTACATCCCTTTTTTTTTTTCCCTCACAAAACCACATTTTCACCCCCTGAGAACATAGCACAGAACTTATATAATAATCTACCCTATGGACTTAATAAAAGGTTCAGTTCAAAATTCCAATGCATATCACCTGAAGAAGATTGGAGTGTACAAGGGCCGAAACATTGCGAATATTTCAATAGCGCTATGGACAACAGTTCAAACAATGTGAACCATGAATATATATCAGGAAGGAGCAATTGACACAAGTCACCATGGAGATGCGGGTTCGCAGAAAGCAAAATGACAACTCTGACAGACCAGAAACAAAACATAAATGCAGCCTTTGCAACAGGGATTGTCACTCCTGCATCGGTTTCTACAACCACAGACACTGATACTTCAGCCAGGCAGACAACTGGGATGCTACCCATGGCCAACCCTGACCAACAGAGGTCTACTACTACTATAAGTACAGACATTTCTGCAGATGTGGGAGTTTTGAATCCTTTTACTTTTATTTTAGAAAAGTCATCAAACACAAAAATAGATTTTGGAAAAATATCTTTTGGGAAAATTTGTGACAAAATCAAAAAGATATTTGATACGTTTCGTCCTTGAGGACTTTGTCAGACTAAAATGAGATTTATGCTGATGACACCACACATATGCACAAAGGGGAAGAGATACTAAAGTTTTAAATTTAAGTTAATTTATTTTTTTAAATATTTGTTTTGAGTTCATAGGTCAGTTGATTTAATTTAGTTTCTTTTTCTTTGTTTTTATTACTTTTAACCTATTCTGTGATAACAGAAGATCTACCGGGGGTGGGGGGTGCGGTGCGATGGATATCAGCTCAAAATGAGAAATCAGATAGCCGAGTTTGGGTTTCAGCTGAATTTGTTGCATTCATTTATGTTCGAATACCCTTGGAAAAGGTATAAATCCATCTTGTCTCCCTCCAGCTATGGGTTAAATAGCAGGACAGATTGGGTTTTATTGCCTTGTTTAGTGTTATGGTGCCCTCCTACAAGGAATGGACTCTTCCTCTTGTTATATATAGTGTTATATTTATGAAAAACAAGTAAGAGTGTTACATGTCAGGCTGACTGCCAGGTGGAGAGACTGGGGTGACTCAACCAACTCAAATTCTCAGTAAATAGTCCCACGTAGAGAGGCCTATCTCCTGGTATTTATAGTCATTATAAGAGTTCATTATGATTCAAAAGGATAGGTCCCATAACATATAATTACCTGCGTGACTTCCAGGGGCAGTTAACAGCAGTTAAGTACATTAGTCAAGTACGCAGTTAAAGCCAGCTACTATTCAGGCAATACTAAACATAACTGTACCGTTTGGACTTACTTATTTCTATTTACTTATTACTAACACTTCTGTTGTATATAGTGTTCTTGTTATACTAATACACTGTTTTAAACCTACCTTCTGTTTTGGGTTTTTTTTTGTGTCTTACTTCCAGCAAAACCGGTCACTACAACTTTGCAAAGTTTTACCACAACTCCAAAACAGATTGGCAACAAAGATTTGCGTTAAGATTTACCACAACAAATTGACAATAAAAATCCACAACAGTTGGCAACTGCAGAAAAAAATAGCAACCTACTGTGGAAAAATCTTCTGCCTAGTCAGTCATTGATCAAAAGAGATATGATTGCCCAAGTCTAAATAATGAACGTATGGTACTTAAGTGACAGTGGTGGTGGTGGAGTTTATGGAGGTTATAAGCAAAGGAAGGTAGGTTTCTTTTCAGCTGTAACAGGAAACTGCTTAAAGGTTGAGAGAACTAAATATTGTATGGTCTTCCATGTAGCAGGATATTGTTGCTGTCCCAAATCATCAACTGTTTGCACAAATATTGCAACAATGACCACATCAGAGAAAGAACAAAATATGCTTGACCTGTTTATGTATTATCAGTGCTGGTAAACTCAAAAGAAAATGCACTGAATTTTTATAAAGGCAAAATAAATACAAGAGAGAAAGACAGCGTGAGAGATAAAGACAGAGTGAGAGATAAAGACAGAGTGAGAGATAAAGACAGAGTCCAGGAGGAAATAGCTATATATGTAAGGAATATATGAGTTATATTTTTTTTTCTTTTTTTAATCATCTCACCCCAAGCAAGGCATTCCACTGCCACTGTTGCGCATGGGGCTACATAGGGGAAGGTAAAGAGAAGGAGTGGTTAGACATAGAGAATGTCAGGAGGAAGGTGACAGATGAGTAAGGATAGCGAGGATGAGGGTTGGGTAGATGGGAAGAGTGTTTGATAGAATGGGAGCAGGTTAGTGTGTTAGGAGGTGTCTATTGACCTTACATTTAAACTCCTGGAGATTGTAGCCATTGGGGAAGCAATTGTTTGGAAGAGAATTCCACAGTCGGGAAGTGTGAGGAAAGAAACTGTTGGAGTAGAAGTTATGGCTGCAGTTTATCGGTTTCACTGTAAAAGGGTGGGATCTAGTTGCTAATCTAGTATCTCGTTCAAATTTGTATTTAGGGGGCACTAGTGATCTAAGTTCATCGGAGCAGAAGCCGTGGAAGTATTTATAGAAAAAATATATATATTTAATAAATACATATATATATATATCTCAATCTAACATATTTTATTTTTATTAAAGCTTCTTTATAGATAGAGAGAAAAATGTATCATCATATATGTATGTATGTATGTATGTATGTAAATTTAGTAGCCACCTGCTAAGAAGGTGGAGAAAGAAGTGATCTACAGAGTCACATGTACCAGGACAGTGTAGTCTTCTCAAAGCACCAGCTGGTCATGGAAGTGTTGCATTTCATGTTACTATGACCACCACACACTGGAGAATGGAGAAATTTATTTTTGATATTGATTTTAGTTGATTTTCCATCTCATTATAATGTTGTAGAATACGAGTATATTTTGATAAAAAAAAGTCACAATTTTGTTGTTAGACACTAGTATGTTAGGTAGAAATAAGTCACTATTACATTGCAGATATCAACACTTTGGATATGGGTGTGTGTTCATAGTAAATATTTATGAGTACCTGGAACATTTATCTGCAAACAATATTGATGAACACAATATGAGTCCAGGTAAAAATGAAAACACAAAATGTTTCATATTGTTGGGACGCCCGCACCTATTCGGCTATAATGGACTATTCCATTACTATGTAAAGTAATGGTGGCATCTACATTAGGTAGAGTGTGCCGAGCAGCCGATCGACAAGTCAGTCGTAGACTTCCGATGACGACCCGGAAGTACCCATTACTCATACTACGTCATACGACGGTTGAGACGATTAACCTTTATTCTTGTATTGGATACTAATAACCTTTGTAAATACTATTTTCACGGAATACAACAATTAACCTATTCCTGTTGTTGAGTTATTTATTCTTACTCATGACATAACACATATAAAACAAATGACAATGCATGCTGTTAACAAAAGGAATTACATGTGTACACAATTGTAATGAACTGAAAAGACAAAACATTAAAAACATTAAGAATATGTTTGTTTGAGTGTGTGTGAAACAAACGTCTGATAGATGTGTGTGTATGTGTATGGGTGAGAAAGTTCAAAAGTCAACAGATGATCAAGGAATTAAACACGTCTTGTTTCATATATCATTTTTTTACAAATATATCTAAAGAAAAACCCTAAATTAAAAATAATTTATCATAATAGTGTTTCTGGTGTAGCAAAGACTCTGTAATGTGATTGATACCGACTTGGCTGACCGCCAGCAGTCACTCTCTCACCGGCATGACGTGGCTTCCCTGTGCCTTTTTTATAAATACTTTCATGGCTTCTGCTCTGATGAACTTAAATCACTGGTGCCTCCTAGATGTGAATATGCACGAGATACTAGATTGGCAACTAGGTCCCACCCTTTTACAGTGAAACCGATGAAATGTAACCGCAATTTCTACTTCAACAGCTTCTTTCCTCACACTTCACGCCTGTGGAATTCCCTACCACATGCTTGCTTCCCCGACGGCTACAACCTCCAGGAGTTTAAATGTAGGGTCAATAGACACCTCCTAACATACTAACTCACACCCACTCTCTCCAACTCTCTCCCTATGTACATCCTAACTCGTCTATCACCCTCCTTCTGATATTTCCTATATCCAATCGCTCTATGCGCTATAGTGGCTGTGGAATGCCTTGCTTGGGGCGACACAATTTAAAAAAATAAAAAATAAAATTAAAAAAATAGCATCAATATAATAACAAATATATGTTGTTAACTTGTAGTAGTAGTAGTAGTAGTAGTAGTAGTACCAACATAATTATTAGTTGTAGTGGTGATAGTGTTGTGATTATTGATGGTAGCAGTAGTAGTAGCCGTAACTAATAATTCGATACAACTACCTTGTTTTAATAAACAAAGCAAGATAATTTTCACATTTGAACATAAATAATATAGGAGTAGGTAGATATGTTTGCCTATCATCTGATTCACACTTCTCCCTAGTTTTTTGAACAGTAATAAAAGATCCCTGTTTAGTAGCCCCTTGCATCATAGTGGCTCTATTGCCTTGCTTAGGGTGAACTGATTTTTAAAAAAAAATTTACTGAATGTTTTAAAAACCAGCATTGATTCCAGATGTAGTCAACATTGATAAAGAATATCAATGTTGACTTGTAAAATTAGTGAGATAGTTAATGTTTTTTAACTGACCTTATGTTTGTTTGTTTGTTTGTTTTTGAGGCTTAACGACCTATCAATCCTTATGGGATCATTTTAAGGTCATAACCAGTGATTTTGGGTAAGGTTATTTTATTTTTACAATGTTTTTCTTTTCATGATTCATTGGGATTTGTTTTTTAAGAGCAGGGTCCCCAAGTCCTACCCTTGTTATTTAACCCATATCTGGAGGGAATGGACGGATTAATACCTTTCCCAAGGGTACCAGTGCTTAAGTGAATGCAGGGTATTCAACTGGAATTTGAACTCGGCTCACCAATTTCTCTTTCCAAGCCGATATCCACTGCACCACAATGCACATCCGTCACTAAACGCTTACAGCACCTGGTATTCTCAAGCAGTCACCCATCTAAGTACTGACCAGGCTCAATGTTGCTTAACTTCGGTGATCGAGTGAGAACCAGTGTATTCAATGTGATAGGCCGTAAGCCTACTGACATTATGTGCAGCCTTTGAGATTTCACTCACTTGATTTACTCAGTCGATTAAAAACTTAATTGAGTGATTAAAGTTTATTGCTTTACTCGCCTGCAGTCGATTAAAAATCTTGCAATTAAATGTGTCCCTTCAAATATAGAAAAAGGAAATCTGATTCCTTTTACAACTCAAAAATATGCCATTGAAGATTCACAAGTTACTTAGAATGACCTACAATGACATTACTGAATTCTGTCTCGCTTTTATCATCCCAGTCAGTGTAAAAATTTGTTTAATTAACGTTTCCAGAGTGGAGCCAAAATGTCTCTGTCACCCAGATTAAAGACGCTCACAGATTTTTAGAAACTCATTTGGAAAAATATTATCCTTGACACAATACACACCAAAAAACATATTATACAAGTAATTTTTTTATAGAAAATCGTTGAGAAAATCAGATTTGTTATTTTTTATCTTCTATGAGATTGAGGTTGTAGAAGAAAGAAACTACGAATTTAGATACCGCCACTCAATTGCCAAAGAAAATCAGCATATCATGATGTTAAAAGGCTCCAACTTAATAAAAACATAGTTTTATCATCAAAATGTTTATGCTATTATTATGAGGAAAGATCAAATTTTGTTGTTATTATTTTTTTAAAAATTTTAAATCCTTTCTAACACGTTCAAAATTTTAATTAAAATTTCATTTTTTCTTTTCTGTCAGCCTATGTTTATGTAAGGTGGTTATTAAGAAAATGGAGTCGGTCAAGTAAAATGATTTTGGGGTGAGTAAATTTTCCCTTGCACTCAAACGCCAGTCGAGTGATTTCTTTTGCAAATCTCAAAGGCTGCTTGTATGAAACATAACCAAACTTCCTACAACTTACAGGTTTTATCCAGAATTATCCAAAGGTTATCAGAAGGTGGATTTTCTGGAAAAATAAAAGTATACCATTTGTATGTTTAAATAGAAATTTATTAATCGAAAAGAATAACATGAATTGGTAGAAGCTAATGATCAATGAGAAACAGTATTAAGAAGTTAAGGGTATCAAGAGTTTGTAGTAGTAAATTGTGTGGAAGTATGTATGAGTGTTGTCTTTGGATAGAAGTGTCTTTGAAGTAATTGCTCAGTCTTAAAGGTTCCATTAAGTTATTAAGTATTTAAAAAATGGGTGAACAATGAAGAGGAAGGAGGTGAGAGAGAAAGAGAGAAGTAATAATAGTGACCACTCAATGTTTGTCATCTTCTTCTCTCTGGCAACAGTCGAGGTTGGCCTGTCTTTTATTTCATTTGTGGGACTCAAAAAGGTCATTTGGGAATTAACTCCCAGATGTGATTTTGGCCTTTCCATTGGATGACAACAAACTTCACATCAGCTCGAAAAAAGGGTCTGTAAAAGAATTTGTTTCTGATAATTGAAGGTTATTTGAATTTTGTTTTTAGATGTTTCCTAGTTTTCTATTAGTCGAAAAACATTTCACATCGAGGTGTGAAATTTCACAAATTTTGTTTTTGGATCCACTTTTGTATGTGTGCTAAGCGAAGTTTGTAAATTTGAGTCTTTTTTTATTTCTAACAAAATCAATGAGTCAGCACTTAGCATTTGAATTTTAAATCTAAATCTTGTTTTGTTCACGACAGACATCTGGAAGCAAGAGTTAAAAAAGCTAAAAAGAGGAAGAGAGAAATTATGGTTGCCTTTTTATAGACTTAAAGAACACCCCTGAAAGACATTTTGGTAAAGCCAAGTAGGATAACTCACAATATACACATCTAGATATCTACTTTGAAAATGCTGTTCTGCTTATCATTAGCTTGCAAACATTTTATTGAAAGCTTATAGAAATTATTAAGGAATCACCAACTGGGTACCCCATGATTGGATGAAAAACAACCAATCACGGGCTACCTTTTTAGATTTTCAATAAACTCCCCACATGAGCAGGTTTTACAAACTCCCTTCCTGTTTTGCTTGTTGGGACCTTAGACACAAGATGTCCTCGTCTTCTTCTCCATCATCTAGACCCAAGATACGAGAGAGGCTTTGACAGCAACTGCAGCACAGAAGTCAAGGCTCTATTTCTTCAACCCAGCCATAACGACACAGGAAATATAGACTGTTAAAAGGATGCATTTTTAAGATAAGTTCTGCAAACCCTACTGTTTGCAAGAGACTATCCTTTCGTCTTTTCTCTCTTTTCCTGTCTATGCAATGTACTCAATGAACAATGTTTTTTTTTTCTTTTTTCTCTTTTTCTTTTTATGAACACATAATCAGAAGAAAGTTTTTTTTTTCCAATCTTCTTTCACTTTTTTTTTCTTTTCTCTTTTTTTTTTTGTTCTCAATTGGAGTAGATAGACTTAACTATCGCCCGGTTCACACTCCACCCATGTCTTTTGAACAGGTGAAGAGGCTCATCCCTTGTTTCCTGTTTAGGATGTGGTTCCCGGCTTTCTCTTTTCCAATCATTTTACTCTTAAGTAGCCCCCTGCGCATCAGTGGCGTCGCCGCCTTGCTTGGGGTGAGATGATTAAAAAATTTTAAAAAAATAAAAAATACAAGTTTATAACATCTTCAACTGTGTTTGTGTTCCTTTCTTCTCACTGGTGTCACAATTTCATTACCAATTAAAATTGGGAAATTCCCAATAAGCTTTGATTGGTTGGATGAAATATGATTTTGTGGACAGGTGAATCTGATTATACATCTATTTTTAGAGATGGTTTAAATTTTTGTCTACTTGATATTATTTGTTTATTTCTTTTCTTATATCCAGTTTGTGAACCTTTCTGGCTGGTTGATCAAAATATGGCTTTGTGACTTGATGATTCTGATTATATATCTATTTTTAGAGATGGTAAAATTTTAGCCTTGTTATTTATTTTTATTTCTCTACTACTACAGATTTGCCAAGGAAGGTAAAATGTAAGAATCTAGACATAAATTTTCTGAGGATTAAAGGTGTCACACAAAAAATTTTTTTCATAAAATTGTTCCTGATGTATTGAAATATATATAATTTTTTTACTTATATGTTTAAAGAAAAACCCTTTAAATTAAAAATAACCTCTGATAACAGTGGTAATGGTTTAAATAAACTCAGCATGATCTAAATCTAAATCTAATCCAAACTTATATATAAATGGAACTTTGTCTCTGTATGTGTGTCTGTTACCTATAGACTCCGTAACGACAGAACCAATTTTCTTGAAAATTTACACAGTTGTACTATAAGCGTCTGCGAGTGTTCTTAGCTAGGTTTTGTGTCGAGGTACCCCCGATAAATATCGAAAATCAAAAAATCAGATTATAGAAGAAGTGGTCCGATTTTAATCAAATTTGATACGCTCATAGACAAAGACATAAGAAACAATATTCAGAAGTTTCAAGGTTTCAGTTCTTACAATAGTGCAGAAAATTTGATATCGATACCAGGAAATCAAAATTTGACTTACATTCATTCATTTTTCTTTCAGTCTACAGTTTCACTTTAACGGGAAACAACTATTGCTTTTTAGTCTTTTGTGTCAACGTCAAAAGAGTCTGAGCTCCAGGACCAAGAATTAGTTTTAAAGCTTTCATTACACCCGAGCAACGCCGGGCTATAATGCTAGTAACAAATTTGTGCAATGAACTTAATATTAATTTATTGAATGTGTGAAAAATCAGCATTAATTCCATTTTTATACTTAAGATTTTATTATGAATTGTTAAAATAAAGTTTTGGCAATCTAACCTTCATGCCTTCAAAAACTATCATGCCTTCAAAAAAAAAAAACCTTCATGCCTTCCAAAAAAACCTTCATGCCTTCAAAAACTTTCATGCCTTCAAAAAAAAAAACCTTCATGCCTTCAAAAAAACATTCATGCCTTCAAAAAAAAACCTTCATGCCTTCAAAAAAAAACCTTCATGCCTTCAAAAAAAAACCTTCATGCCTTCAAAAAAAAACCTTCATGCCTTCAAAAAAACCTTCATGCCTTCAAAAAAAAACCTTCATGCCTTCAAAAAAACCTTCATGCCTTCAAAAAAAAAAAAACCTTCATGCCTTCAAAAAAAAAAAAAACCTTCATGCCTTCAAAAAGTGATGTCAAAAGGATGGCATTTGCCTTGACATAACTATTATTTTTAAATACTTTCACTCCTCCACCATGTTTATTGTCTTAAAAAGCAATAATTACAGTTGTAATAAAACCTAAAGATATGAAAATGAATTTATACATATCTTTTGTTCTTAAGAATTGATAACAAAAATAATAAACATTAGCTATTTATTAACTTATTTACAGGAACGGTAGACAAAGTCAGTTAGTCAGTTAAGTGCCATACGTGAAACACGCTTGGGCGATCATGTCTTGAAAGAGACATGACTGACTGGGCAGGTTATCCCACAGTAGGTTGCCATTGCTTTCCGCGGTAGACTGGTTGCCGACCAAGGCTATAGAACCCAATCTGTCCTGTTATTTAACCCATAACTGGAAGGAAGAGACGAATTAATACCTTTCCCAAGGGTATTTGCGTGTAAGTGAATGCAATGAACTCAACTGGAATTTGAACTCGGTTCCCCCGATTTCTCGTTCCGAGCTGATATCCACTGCACCACAACGCACATCTGTACAAAACAGACTAATTGCCAATCGATTCAAACTTTATAAACTTCTGAATATTGTTTCTTATGTCTTTTTCTATGAGTGTATCAAATTTGATTAAAATCAGACCACTCCTTCTATAATCTGATTTTTTGATTTTCGATATTTATCGGGGGTACCTTGACACAAATCCTAGCTAAGAACACTCACACACGCTTATAGTACAACTGTGTAAATTTTCAAGAAAATCAGTTCAGCCGTTTCAGAGTCTATAGGTAATGGACACACACACACACAGACAAAGTTCCATTTATAAATAAGTTTAGATAATCAAGGCATTTTATTGGCACTGTTTTGCAGGGGTTTACATAGGAGGAAAGTTATGAGAAAGAGTGACAGGTTATATAGGGGGTGTCAGGAAGTGGGTAAGAGAAAGATAACCATGGCCATAAAGTGGGGAATCAATTTATATATTGATTGTAATGTACAATCGATCCCCCACTTTATATGCACATTATAATAGTAAAGAAATTTTTTTTTATAATCATATCGCCCCAAGCAAGGCATTTTATTGCCACTGTTTTGCAGGGGGTTATATAGGAGGAAAGTTATGAGAAAGTGTGACAGATTATAGGGGGTGTCAGGAAGCGGGTAAGAGAAAGATGAGAATACTGATGAGAGTGGAGTGGACGGAGAAAGGAGCATGAGAGAGAGGATGCAGGTTAGTGAGATAGAAGATGACTATTGACTTTACATTTAAATTCTTGGAGATTGTAGGTGTCAAAGAAGCAAGTTAATGGAAGGGAATTTCACAGATGGGAAGTGCGAGAGAAGAAGCTGCTGGAGTAGAAATTGCATTTACAATTTATTGGTTTCACAGTAAAAGGGTGGCACCTAGTTGCTAATCTTGTGGCTCAAGTATCAAATAAGATAATGAATAAGATTGAAAACATAAGCTTTAAGATCTATACCACCATTTATTTTTGACTCCATAAAATTATACATATATACATATATATATTAATAGATATATATATTATCCTACGTCTATGACAACTCGGAGTTTCGTGCATTATGCAATCATCAAGTGTATATTTCAAACTACCAGTTTATTAAATTTTAATTTAAATTCACTCGATGTTCATAGGATTAAATCTTATAAAGTTAATTTACTGCTTTTTCATAACAAGATTAAAAATTTAAATATTCTAAGGATTCTGTGGATAAAAATTTAAATTTAAAACTTAAGATTCAAATAAAAAATGCAAAATATTAAAAATAAAAAATTCAGGGAAACGAAATCAAAGGGGCATAAGTCATTAAATGTAAAAATTTAAATATTCAAATATTCAGTCAGTTAAATGCCATACGTGATACATGCTTGGGCGATCATGTCTTGAAAGAAATATGACTGACTGGGCAGAAGATTATCCCACAGTAAGTTGCCATTGCTTTCTGTGGTAGACTGGTTGCCAGCCAAGGCTATAGAACCTGATCTGTCCTGTTATTTAACCCATAACTGGAAGGAATAGACGGATTAATATCTTTCCCAAGGGTATTTGCGCGTAAGTGAATGCAACGAATTCAACTGAAATTCAAACTCGGCTCCATGAGTTGTCGTTCTGTGCGGATATCCACTTGGAATGACACACATAGATAAAAATTTTTTTTTTAATTTTAAATACAATAAAATAAAATAACATAAAATAGTAATTAAATTTTTTTTTTTTTTTTTTTTTATAAGCGTTTCACCCCGAGCAAGGCATGTCACTGCCACTACTGTGCAGGGGGCTACGTAGAGTGGAGAAAGGCTGGTTAAATATAGGAAATAACAGAGGGTGGGTGATAGGCGGGTAAGGATACCGAGAATGAGGGTTGGGTAGATGAGAGTGTTGTGAGAATAGTTGGGAGTTAGTGTGATAGGAGGTGTCTATTGACCCTACATTTAAACACCTGTAGATTGTAACTGTCGGGAAAGCAGACTTGTGGAAGGGAGTTCCACAGGCGGGAAGCGCGAGAAAAGAAGCTGTTGGAGTAGAATTTACGGTTACATCTTATTTGTTTAACTGTAAGAGGGTGGGACCTAGTTGCTAATCTAGTATCTCGTGTAAATTCGTGCTTGGGCGGCACCAGTGATCTAAGCTCATCGGAGCAGAAGCCATGAAAGTACTTGTAGAATAAAAAGTAAAATTTAGAATTAAAGTTAAAAGTTAAAAAATGTAACATCCAAACTAACATTGGTAAACTCTTCCTTAACTTAATTTAATTAACTTAATTTAAGTTAATTTAATTCACAAACATTTCTATAATTCACCAACACTAAAAAAAAAAATCAATACTATGTTAAAGTCAGTTTAAGTTGCATTAAAAACATAGATAAATGTATTTCACAACATAATGCTATTATATCAAATGAATATTTTGTCTATATAAACAACATCTGTCACCCAACTAATAGCAAAAATAACTCCTCTAAAAATAATTGCAATTGCCAGAAAAATAAAACCTGCCCATTGAATAGCCAATGTATGTCCGAAAGTAACTTCATGTGGATGATAATGATGATAACTTCATATGGATGATAATGATGTTCAATTTTACTTTGGGTGGAAGATGAGATTTAACAACCACACGTCTTTAAACAAAAGTAAATATGGCAAAAGTACTGCTTTATCCATACATTATTGGAAATTAAAAACCCCAAGAACCCAGTAATTACCTGGAATATTGTAGCTAAATCCAAACATTACAATGGAAAAGGAGATAAATGTAATCTATACCTTTTAGAAAAACTTGTCATCTTAAACCATATCAATAACCCCAACTTGCTTAATAAAAAAAGTGATTTAATGACCACCTGCTGTCACAGAAAAAAATACTTAAATTCTTAGTCCTAGATTGATATAGATTCCTTGATGTTTACCCTTTTCTTTCTTTCTTTCTTTCTTTCTTTCTCCCCCACCCCCGTAATGTTACTTTTAACAATTATGAATCAAACCACTTTTATTTTTGCTCTCTACATTTTTTAATTTTAATCCTAAATTTTACTTTTTATTCTTAATTTTTATTTTCATTTTATTTCATTTTATTCTATTGTATTTAAAATTTTAATTTTTTATCTATATGTAATATTTGAATATTTAAATTTTTACATTTTAGATGGTTATATATTTACTTTTAAAAATTGCTCTATACAAAAGTAGAGCTTAAATATATGGTAATTATTATTATTATTATTATAAGAGCACATTGCAACTCAATAGCTATAAAGTTTTGGTGTTAAAACATCATGTTTTAACACCGAAACATTATAGCTATTGAGTTGCTGTATGCTTTTATTGTTATTATAATAATAATTAGCCTATATATATATATATATATATATATATATATATATATATATATATATTGTAATAGTTGTTACAATGGTTTATAAATTCATAGTATCACTACACAAAAATTTTCACGTTTCGAAGCTAACCGTGTATGTTGGTCGCTTCTCTTCGGGTGATCAAGTTGGTATCAATATAACGCTCTACATTTGTATCAAGCACTCTTTATAAAAGTAAATGCATGAACAACAGGTTAAAAAACCTATGAGTTCCACAACTTTGTTACAATATATATATATATATATATATATATATATATATATATATTGTAATAGTTGTTACAATGGTTTATAAAAGCATAGTATCACTACACAAAAATTCTTGTGTTTCAGAGCACAACTGCTCTTCTTCGGGTGATTTGTGGAACTCTACTCATGTTCTGTCACTTTCTTACACTAATATATATATATATATTGATGTATGTTTCATTAAATAATATAGACAAGTTTTGTCTATTTTATGTAAATTCTTTTTGCATCGTCTGATAAGCTTAATAACATTGATACATGTTTTTTAATCCTTTCTGATCTTTTGGCTTACACCAGCTATTATCAAAGATGACAATTATATTAAGTGTATTAAACAGTTCACAGACAAACAATAATAGTAGACATCTATTTTGTTTGCATGGAAGATTTTTAAAGTAATGATGGACACATGCGCATGCTGGAAGTGAAAATCGCACTACAGCTTGTGACGTCACACATAATATAATTGCCATCTTTGATAATGGCTGATGTAATTCGAAAGCTCATAAAGGAATAAAAAAACATGTATCAATACTGTGATTTTTTTCTTCTTTCAGTGATAATCTATTAAGCTTATCAGATGATACAAAAAGAATTTACATAAAGTAAATAAACAAAACTTGTCTATATTATTTAATGAAACATGCATCAATGAAAAAATGCTGGCTAAATACACACACACACACACACACATATATATATATATATATATATGTGTGTGTGTGTGTGTGTGTGTGTGTGTGTGTGTGTGTGTGTGTGTGTAGGTGGGTGTGTGGAGTATAACTATTCCTGTTGTTGCTGTATTTTTGAAGTTCATGTGTATTTCTAGTCCAAGTAATCATAGTCTTCGTGTAAGTGTTTTTTTATACATATTTCTTTGTTTAAATTATAATTGTTTTTCTTTTGTGTTTTCAGTAGAAGGAATTAAATTTTTTATGGTTTGCGCTATATTATAAAATCTTCTGTGCCATTCTAGCATGTGAATTGTAATCTCAGAAATTTTCACGATTCCATTCTTTTGCTTTTGTATATAACAAAAAGATTCCCTTCATGGAGATGAATTTCACACATTTTGACTCGCAATTCTGGTTTCAGAGCTGTCATCATGTGTTCACTAATTCTTTTGTATCTCTTTGATGATTAGAGTTTGGCAGGAGTGGTAGTTTTACTAATAATTCACCCTAATTATCCCCCCTTGAAAACCCGAGGAGGTATAAAAGTACTCTATTACATGTCTAGTCAGAGTAAAGTAGAATGAAGCTTAACTATAAGTCTGTTCACTGGTTCTGTTTTCACTACAATAGTCACTAGATAATTTTACATCACTTCATCTCTTCTTTATAGCATGACCTCTGCTGACCAAATTTGTATAAGTTACTGTCTGGGTGTCTCGCTATTTTGTCTCCAACCAGAAGTAAAGAAAAAGAAAGAGACAGACAGAGAGAGAGAGTATTAAAGAAAACGGGTATATTTCAATACAGCTTAACTTTTACCTATCTGCTCATCACATATATTTTATTATTATCAAGACACATTGCAAAATATTTTCATGTGTTTTTAATATAATTTTTATATAACTGAGGAACAAAGGAAAAAAATGCACTAGTATGCTTGTAAAAAAAAAAAGAAAGAGAAGTCTTTAAAAATAAATACTTGTCAGTACATATGTGAAAAGGTTCATTCTCTAAGGGAGAAGGTATTGTGATGTCGAAACTAACAAATGTTAGGAGAGAAAAAAACAGTGCCCTCTAGTAGTGTCATGATGAAGCTAAGTGGTGGTAACCTACAATGGTTATCTAAACAGGATTACTCTGGTCTCAAAATCACAGATTATTTTACATATTTTAATCAGTCTCTATATGCCTTCTGTTCAGGATTGTTACAAGGGTCTCAAGCCCACCCACCCCAAATCTATGATACAAGTCCCCCCACTACATCTGAATTTTTTTCATTCAGTTAGTTAAGTGCCATACATAATACACGCTTGGGCAATCCTGTCTCAAAAGAAACATGATTGACCGGGCAGATTTTCCTACAGTAGGTTGCCATTACTTTCTGCGGTAGACTGGTTGCCAACCAAGTTAAAGTTTAAGATTTTAATTACTTTTATAAATAATAGATATTAAGAATATCAGTCTAAAGAAAGAAATTTTTCGATGAATAATGAATTTTTACAAGAACTGTTTTATTTTTATTTTTTAATTACAATTTATAAAGTTTCAAAATTTTTTTAAATCCTTCAAATCAATGTCTTTATTAGATTAAGTTATTAAGTGAAGACTATATTTACAAATTGTAAAACTTAATCTAAATTATCATGCACTAAGATTTTTAAAATAATTTTTAATTTTTTTATGTTGAAATGTTCTTTTTTTTTTTTAAGTATGGTATTTCATATGTGACATCTTTAAAAAGCCGCATGTTGTAAGGTTTCTTCCCCTTACAGGAAAAAATTTAGACAATTGGTCATATAAACCATGATTATGTTGGCTACACCATGAGTTTTGTAAATTCATTTTATAGGAGTTGATAACAAACAAATATATAATTAATAAAATGTAAAGCACTATGAGAAGTTAATAAATAAGATAACTTTACCATGTCATAACTATCATGATAACAATTAAAGAATAGTATAAAAATAAGATATTAAAAAATATAAATTGATAATAAATAAAATACTATAACATTTCATAAATTATTGGGTTACCTCTATCATTGTATTTCATTATCTCAGTTATTAAATTTTTAAATTAAGAAAATTTTATATTATTTTAAATTTTATTTTTCCAGAAAGCATCTTCAAACGTAAAGCTAAAGTAACTAAAATTCAATAAAATATATAGCTAATTGCTGAAAAAAAAAAGTTACTTTTTTAAATTACTAAGTAATTAAAAACCAAAAAGAAAGCATTCACTTGGGTTTCATAAATTTATTCAATTCTGGTCAACCATACTTAGCTTGTCAACACGTCTGGCTGTCAGTGATTATTAATCAATACGTCAGAGAAACAAGAGCCCCTTGATTAAGAAATGTTTGTATACTATATTCATGATATAAGCAAGTAAATACTTGTTTCAACTCAGAATAATTTAACTTTAAATTTATAATTTCTCTAAAATAACATGTCACAGATGTATATTTTGTTTTTGCAAGATTTTTAAAACCGAGAATTAACTTTAACTTTTGTTTACAAAACTTGTTAAAAAAACAAAAAACAAAATGGCCGTTTTTAATGTTTAACTGAAAACTCTCAAAATGACATTCAAATCAATAAATTCTATCTGAAATTACACCACTCACCAGAGTATTTTTTTTTTTTTGCTTAATGGAAATAGTAAATTTTTAATCATTTTTTATTAAAAAGCTAAAAAAAAAAGAAGAAAGAAAAAAAAAGTAAGCTTCAAGAAAGCTTTTTCATTTTAAAATTCATTTTTTACAACTTAGGTATTTATTTCTATTAAAAATGCCTGTTCTGTTTTGACTTGGAATGAGCAATCGGAGGGCTTATTTCATTGACTTACGCACAAATAACCTTTGAGAAAGTATGTAATTTTAATTCATCTCTTCTCCTTTTAGTTTTATGGGTGGAATAGAAGGTCAGATTAAGTTCTACAGCCAGTCTGCTGCAGAAAGTAATGAGAAAATGTTCAGCCTAGTTAGTCATGTCTCTTTCGAGACATGATCAGTCAAGCGTGTATCACGTATGGCAGTTTAACCTACTGATTGATCACTACAGTATAACTTCTAGAGGCGTGTCATTTAATTAAAATAAAAATCTGTTCAAGTTAAAAAAAAAAAAGATGAAAAGCTGTTTGTCACGGTTTCTGTGTTACTTGTTTTGACTTTTTTTGTTTGAAAAGAAAAAAAAATCAGCATTTGGTCAGACCAAATGAAATTAGTTAAAAACCTATACTGAAAAGAACCGGATTCTCAATTAACCCAACGAAGTTTTGAATGCAAACAAATGTTGACATGATTTTTATATTTACTTTTGCATATCATAAGCGGCCTTACACTCCTGACGTGCGTTTTCACTTTTGTTAGGAAAATATCAAAGGATAGACACCATACAGTGTCCATTAGTTAATATAATTAATTAGCATATTAATACAGTATATATATATATATATACTTTTTAAGTTGTGAATATTTCGAAAAATAAATAATTTTTTTTTTGTGCTTGTTATCGATAATAATATTTTTAGTCTGCATAAGCGGCCTCTCACAATGTGTCAATATGGCGTCACTATCAACGTCAACAGAAAGACTCGTCGCAAAAAAATATGAAGGGTCGCCCAAAAAACTGGCTCTGGCTTGTCTGGGCGCATGCCTTGGACCATTATCATTTGGATATACCTTGGGCTTCAGTTCTCCGGCCATACCAGAACTGTTAAAACTTGATATACTTGGTAAATACCAAGCTGGTTGGTTCGGCTCTATTGTTACCATAGGGGCTATGGGTGGCGGCCCACTCGCTGGCTGGCTTATTGAAAAATATGGTCGTCGAAAAACTATTGCTCTGATATCATTACCGTTTATTATTGGCTGGAGTTTAATTGCTTCCAGTTCAAATTATTTGCTCCTTTACCTGGGCCGGATTTTCTGTGGTTTAGCCAGTGGCATGGTTTGTGTCGCGTGTCCTGTTTATATAGCTGAGGTGACAATAAAATCCTTGAGAGGTTTACTTGGGTCTTGTGTACAGCTTAATATAACTATTGGCATCCTGATAGCGTATCTGTTAGGAATGAGATTCAGCTACGTCCAGATGGCTAAAATCGGTTTGTTAACTCCAATAATTTCTTTAGTCTTCGCCTTTTTTTACTTACCTGAAACCCCACGATGGCTTTTGTTGAGAAACAGACGAACTGATGCCTTAAAATCCTTGGCTAGCCTGAGAGGTACTCACACCGACATCGAAGAAGAGTGTCGAGAAATTGAAGAAGGACTAGACGAGCAGCAAGTCACTTTTCGAGATATGATCACTCGGCCAGAGTTTAAAAGGCCTTTGTATATTTCTGCTGGTTTGATGCTATTCCAACAGTTAACTGGTATTAATGCCGTTTTATTTTACACAGTACCCATTTTTAAAGATTCTGGTTACGAAGAGCAAAGTCATTGGGCTAGTGTCATTATCGGAATAACCCAGGTTGTGTGTACGTTATTAGCATGCTGGTTGATGGACCGGGCCGGACGGCGCAAACTGTTGTTATTCGGTGGAGTAGTTATGGGTGTTTCGACGTTTGTCCTCGGCTTGTACTACGCGATGAAAGACTTCGATTCATCCATGGTTAAAAACTTGAGTGGAATGGCTCTCGGCAGTCTCATAATTTTTATGATTGGTTTCTCTCTTGGATGGGGTCCCATACCGATGCTGGTCATGTCAGAGATTTTTCCCTCGCAAGCACGGGGAAAGGCCGGCGCTTGTTCCATATTAATTAGCTGGTTGAGTGCTTTTATAGTAACTAAGGAGTTTATTACATTCAAAGACACAATTGGTCCAGCTGAAACGTTTTGGGTTTTTTCTATCTGCTGTTTTATAGGCACGGTTTTTGTGTGGTTAATACTACCAGAAACCAAAGGCAAATCTCTTGAAGAAATTGAGTTGTATTTCCTTGGCAGAAGTATGTTGAAAACGACAACTATCTGATGAACCTTGGTTCTGAGGTTTTTACAAGTGAATGTGAGTTTGTTTCTCGACTTCGTTTTCTTGGAAAGAGGGAACAAAACAAAAAAAAAGTACTTCTTTTCACGTTTGGTATTTTTTTAATATTGCTAACAAAATTTGGTTTATTTAAAAAAAAAAAAAGTGGGTTTTTTTTAATTGCTAACACATTGTTGGTTGGACTAACAAAAAAAAAACTTATTTAGTACTGAGTACTTTTACATTCGTTTAATTCTTGAATCTTGACACTTGTTTAAAATTTCTTTTTCTTTTTTTCCGGCTCGACTACCATTTTTACCCTGCATGTTTAGGAAAGAACTGATTTTTTTTTCCAGCGACGAAAAGTTTTTATTCCTTTTGAGTTTTTTTTTTATGAAATTTGGTCCAGTTGTTTCGTTTCGTAGTCAAATATATTCGGCTATCGCCAGAATATCTTTTTAATCTTACGCAAAAACTATTGAATTAAACTTCTTAAACAACAATGGCAAAATAAAATATGCTTGACAGCTTGAATGAAAAAATAAACAAAAGTGAAGCTAAATCCTGACATAAAGAAATTTTATAATTCTTTTGTTTAAAAGAAAAGAAAAAAATTGATAAGTTCGCTACTCTACTACTTACCGAAACATGCCCGGTAAAGGTGTGTTTTTTTTTGTTTTTTGTTTTTTTTTTAAAGGAAAAACAAAATCTTAACGTCTCTACGTCGGAAATATGTTCATAAAACAGTTGAGTAACATTTTAAAAAAATGTTACTCAATGTCAAACTTTCTTTTTTTTTTTTTTTTTTTTTTTTTTTTTTATCTCTCTCAGCTTGAAAGAAATGATCTCTCTAAATGAAAAAAAAAAACTTTATTAAAAGTATTGGATACTGAACAGCTATGCTAATTTATATTTTATATAGCGTAACCATAAATAATGTTTGGGTTACGCATCATTATGATGTGTATTATTACCTAATGTCGGAAAGACAAAAGTAACCCACCCCCATCTAATGAAAAACATATGACAATTTTCGATTAAGCAAGTCGGTCATCAAACTAGCCAAACAAACAGCTTTTAAAAGGCAGATGTTGGCAAGTGTGTCGTTAAGAGAAAATGATATGTCAAAAAAGTAGGTACCTCCACTAAATCGCGAAAAACTGCAGTTACTTTTATACTGAATTTTTAAAAATGAAAACGTTTTAATTGAAAGCTAAATGATTAAATTTATTTTCAGTAAGCAAAATACTCTATTTCAAACAGAAATTTTGATTGGAATATAAAACTTTTATAATAAAAGTTTGATTTTTTTTTAATTTTTGAATTTTGCCGCCATTTTTGAGCGATTGACACATTTGTAAACAAATACAAAAGTTAATTCTCGGTTTTAAAAATCTTGCAAAAATAAAATATACGTCTGTGACACATTTTAGGGGGAAAATTAGAAAATTTTATGTTAAATTAATCGGATTTACACAAGTATTACTTATTCATGGTGTGAAATTTAGAATAATAAAACTATTTCTTAATCACAGATTTGAACTTTTTGACCTGTCCGCCGTATATCGTGAACCTGTCAGGTTATTGATTAGAGATAAAGTGTATGCCAAATGGTGTTTAAGTGACAAAATTGCACAAACTTTTTTTTTTTTTCGGGTAAGGGGGTAAACTCTGACCTTTTAATTTACACAGAAATTACCATACAAAACAAAAAAAAAAACTTCAAATACACAAAAAATTTTTTTAATTATTTTATGAAGGCCAGACGATTTTTATACTTTTCAATTTTCGATAGGTAATATAATCATCAATTCTTAACTAAAAAATCTAACTGCAACAAATCATTGATGATTTTAAAAATATTTTTGAAATTATTAATAAAAAAATGAAAACAATTCTTTTAAAATTTTATTAGTAATCGAAAAAGAATTTTTCTTCAAACTGTATGTCCTTAATTTTTATTATTTATTCAAGTAATTAAAAGTTTATCACATTAAAGAATAACCAGAGCTTTATTGCATTTTTTATTTTTACTCTTCGGAGCAGATTTTCGGATATGGAGGCCAAATTAAAAAAGAAAAAAATGGATTATTCATTTCCCAATGAGTCCTGCGTTTAACTAATAAAATCATAAACCGCAACAAATTAAAATTTATTAATTTCATGGATTTGCGTGGAAGTGGGTAACAGAGATAAAAATATTTTTATCAAGACTTTTAAAAAATAATTTAATTCATTTGTGAATGATTACTGAAAGTTTCATTAAAATCCGACAATTATTTGATTTTTGCGAGAATTTCCAAGTTAATGTGTTTGTCACCAGAAAAAAAAGTTATGTCATTACGTTTTCCATAAACAATCGTAATGTTTTGGTTACCCGCTAACTCAAAACCAAAACAAGATTTTCTGGCAAAATTTCGAACATGTGAGAAAAGAAAAGATTAAAAAATAATTAGAAATTATTTTGATCTTTGCTCTTTAAAGTTAATGATGGAAAAAAATTCGTTTTTATTTAAGTTTAGGACCTTTTTTTTTTTTTATTCATACTATGCTGTTTTTTTTTGTTGTTGTTTTTTAAGCGATTTAGTGGAGTTAATGTGAGATTTTTATTTTCTCTAATTTTTGTTTTTATTGAATTGACATTCTTTCTTCGATCCTCTGTTCAATCACACTAAAAAAAACTACGTTTCCAGCTCTACGATTACTTTGTTTGCAGTGCACAGACCGAAAAAAAACCTGTAATTAAATGTCTTTATTATTATTATTTTATTAGTTAATAATTAAATTATATTTTTCACGGAATGATGCCTCACTTATTACCCGGATGAATAGATCAAGAAACGCGTCCTCAGTGTTATAAAAAAAAAATCTATAGATAGCTTGTTACACTATAAAAATAAAAAAAATGAACACACCCAGTTCTTTGTATAAAAAAAAAATACAAAAATAAATGCTTGAATTCTACAAAAAAATTTTTTTAAAAATTGTATTAAGTTTAAAACCTTTAAAATGCTCTGCCACACTTAAAGCCAATTTTTTCTTATGACTTTGAAGAATTGCACTTACAAGAAAGTATATATTGTTTAAACTTTTTAGCAGGTGATTAAAATTTGTTTAAACATAAGAGTGTTATAGCAACAACTCGAAGCAGAAGCTTTATTTTACTAATTCAGCTTTAGGGCTGGAAAAAAAATGTTTATTTTATTAAGATGGTTGCAAGCGAGAGGGGAAATGTAATGTGCTTATTACCACATGGTGAAGCTATATAGAAGTATATATTTTATTGGTCAATTCATACATGACATGACTATTTTTGTAGACTTTATTTTATGTACTATAATAAGCAAAAGTATTGGTAAATAAGTTTACACATACACAATACATAGATTTTCTAAGCACAGTTTAGATGTTGGCACAAGGCCGAAAGTATGGGGCACCCAGTAAGAAACAAACTCATTATTCAGTCACAACTGTTATAGCAAGACAAGCTTTCTAACCATTACATCATGTCAACGTGCCCAACATACAATATATGTGGGTTAAAAATTTTTTTTAATGAACAAAATGAAATACTTTTTTTTTCTCTCCAAACAATGGAGTATATTCAATATATAACTGAAGTCTGCACCAGTTCTGATTTATGAAACGCTCCATTGACCAGGTCAGCCTGTATCCGTTTACGTATATACATAGTCTGATTAGTTTGTTCACCTGTGTGCAAAACATCAGAAACTTCTGCACCATAGGAAAGAATGTGAATATAGATACCTGACCTAAATTAGTCAGCTTAAAGATCGGCGATCAATGTGAATATTGTTTATATTTTTGCACCTCCCGACCATTAGTCACGTCCAACAAATTGATAAATCACTTAGAGTTTTTGAATTTTTGATTTCACAAACTCTAAGTTTGATCCTTTTTGGCATCAAATCACCATAATTCCCGTTTAATATTGTTGGTTCTTGTAATTTAAATTAAGTAATATTCGTTGTTCGTTTTAACTTGCTAGTTTTCTATTTTCTCTTTTCCACTCTTTGCTCGACTTTCTCGGCAATTGACCAACTGGCAAAAGTCCTCAGTGGTATTAGAGCTAGGTGACAAAGTTTCTCTAGGAAACAAAGATAACTAAATGACTAGAAAAAGTCACGGATTTGTAGAGATCTCAACAAAGTGATCTTATTCCACTCAACAGGGATGACGTCACCATTAAAAGCTAAAGTCTCTAGCTGGTTGACTGAAGGTTGTGAGCTCAATCCTTGTACTGGGTAAAGGATTTTATTTTTATTTCTCTCTTCAACCACGGTTCTTTAATCTGTATTAAATTGAATACTCTTTTACTGATATTGATTTCCAGACGTTCATTTGAAATTTCATAATGCATATTTTAATGCACAGGAAGTAAATATAAGTTGTTTTAAGGTTCAACCTCTCAGTCCCGTTCACTGTATATCAGAGCACCTGATGAGCTCCCTCTATATGTTTGTCACATGCCAGTGTCTAAGACTCCAAGAATAATCTTCAAGTTTTGGGGTCGAAGAGGAGGTGCAAAATTATAATGGTGCTGTCAAATGGTGCTTTGGTGATCTATCTGAACATTGATCTCTGATTTCTTTTTAGCGGATCCATCCAAGTTAGGAATGTCCCTATACTTAGGTTCATGTTTATAGAGTGGAATATATATATATATATATATATATATATATATATATATATATATAATTTTTTTTTTTTTTTTTTTTTTAATCAATTCACCTCAAGCAAGGTGATAAAGCCATTATGGTGCAAAAGGCTACTAGGAGTGAAAGAAAATAAAGACCTTAGAAAACAACAGAAATCCAATCCTTAACAAGGAGCAAGTGATAAATCTGTTAAAAATCTGAGGAAAAGTGTGAACAGATGCTTTGTGCCCAGTCGAATGCATCTATCAGACTATGGAATTATTCAGGTACGACATTGGTTCCCTGCCATACCTAAACAATCCTAAGTTCATGCCTGATTTACCTCATGCACGAAACTTAGCATCTTACTTTCGGAAATTGTTTTGTGCACATATCAGGATTTTGTTTTCTTGTTTATAATGTAAAAGTGTCTCGGCTACTATTTACTGGGCTCACAGTCCTGAAGGAAGGCATTAATTTAAATATTAGTAATTGATATTAAATACATGTGCGGATAATTATAGTCACAAGAAATGAATTCAGAGAAAACTTAAGAATACCAACTAACAGTTTAAATAAGATAACCTTGCTTATTAATGTGCTAGATCTACCTTCAGTAAAGAATTATCTTCAACCTAATTACAATTAACGGTAGAGAAAGTAGTAACAATATTTCAATTATGGTGATCCAATTATTCAACAAGGCCTGAGGCTTATGGCTACCTCAGGTTAAAACACTGGTTCTTGTACAATCACTAAAATCAAGCAATGTCAAGCCTGGTCAGTTCTTAGATGGGTGTCCACTTGGGAATATGAGGTGTTGTAAGCTTGGATGTGCAGGTGGTGTAATGGATAATGGCTTGGAATTGGAAAGCAAGTGCTGAGTTCCAATTCTAGTCATCAGGCTTGTTATATTAACTTTTGAGAAAATACCCTTGAGAAAAGGTATGAATACATTTTCTTTCCTCTAGTTATAGATTAATTAGAACTTGTATCAGTATCATCTAAAAAAAAAAACAAAAAAAAAACAACAATCTAAAAATATTTTCTGCCTTTAAATAACCTGCAAAAGTTTGAGAGCCATAAAAAATAATCAATCAATCAATCAAGCAAGCATTAGGTGTACTTGTCAAAATATTTTGATGAGATTGCTTCACTATTTCAGTCAATTAGGTTTATTTCATCAAGTCAACTGTTTTGTTCAAGTTGATGTGTACATCCAGATTCGTGGGATTGGTAAACGGTCGTCAAGCAGAAGGAGGATTTAATTTCCATCCTTTTACTCAACTCAACAAATGCAACATTGCTGAGTTGGTTCTTTGATTCGGTGAACATCATGGTGTCATGTTGGGCTTGTTTTGTTCATGTTATCTCAAATGGCAAGGTTACTTGGTTATGCCCCATCTTGTTCAGTAGCTTGTAAAAGTACTTGATTACCTACGACCAAAAGCATAGGTTAATCTCTGCACTTTTCTGTATCAACCATTATGGCATGCTGCAGACAAGAACTTTGGATAAAACGCAGTATTTGCATGATTACTTTTTCTTTTAGTTTTGTGCATGAATCTGCATGTATTTTTTTAAAATCCTACTTTTATTAATACCATGCATGTTTTTTTTTTTTTTTTTTTGTATGCCTTTTTGTGATCATATATATTTGTTTTGTTACATTGAAATGTCATCCAAATTAATGTTTTTTTATTGTATTTTAAGTTATGATGTTAAACAATTTAAAAAAATCATTAATTTAAAAGGACCTTAAGAAAAACAAATTACATTTGAATTTCTTAGATGAAGCGTTGGCAATTAATATTCATTTTTGACTCGTATTTCCTTCCTCTTATTTCTCTTGCTTTTTAACCAAGTAGTAATAGTCTTAATTTGTCTGAATTTTTTAGATGAAGCATTGGCAATTATTATTCATTTTTGACTAGTATTTCTTTCATCTTATTTCTCTTGCTTTTCCACCAAGTAGTAATAGTCTTAAGTTGTCTGAATTTCTTAGATGAATCATTGGCAATTATTATTCATTTTTGACTAGTATTTCTTTCATCTTATTTCTCTTGCTTTTCCACCAAGTAGTAAGTCTTAAGTTGTCTGAATTTCTTAGATGAAGCATTGGCAATTATTATTCATTTTTGACTAGTATTTCTTTCATCTTATTTCTCTTGCTTTTCCACCAAGTAGTAATAGTCTTAAGTTGTCTGAATTTTTTAGATGAAGCATTGGCAATTATTATTCATTTTTGACTAGTATTTCTTTCATCTTATTTCTCTTGCTTTTCCACCAAGTAGTAATAGTCTTAAGTTGTCTGAATTTTTTAGATGAAGCATTGGCAATTATTATTCATTTTTGACTAGTATTTCTTTCATCTTATTTCTCTTGCTTTTCATTACAATTCCCTTATTTTTATTCTTTGTTTATTAGTATAAAACCTAGATAAAAAATAAATAAACCTCGGGCAATTGAAATCTCCCAAGTAAAGAATAAAGGTTGTATGTACAAATCTTCCCACTAGATTTTTTTTTTTCAGATCTACACCCACCCACCCACCTCAATCAATGGTTGTTTATAATAAAAAGCACCAGAAATTATGATGAAAAATATATAAGTGAGAAATTTGTAATAACTGTTGCTTAGTACCATTCCATATAGAAGATTAAATAAAAAAGAATTGCTGGGGTAAAAAGCAGAAAGACTTATTTAAAAGATTTAAATTAGGTATTTGCCCCTCTTGAGTTGATATTTCTTGCCTTTGGATCCATTTTGTAAAGAATTAACTTAATATTAACTGACATTTTCTAAATGTTTGTCAGTATGACAGACATTTTTGCTTTTGTTGCATGTTTTTAAATTATTCCCGGAAAGGCTAAATTCTGCTTACATTTGTTTAATTTACGAGTGCAGAAGATTTAATCATAGAAATGTCAAATGTATTCAATACAAGCTGTCGATTGCAATTTTGTTGCTTCCCAAAGTTTAATAGCCCCAGGGAAAATTGATTTTTACTGTGTCTTCAATTCTAACAGTGAAAATCTGTTAATAGCTTCAAAGTGCATGCGAGTAAATCAGAAGAGGATCACCTTATGGTTGGGATAGTTAAATAGATTTTCTTTTAGGATCATTTATCAGCGTTTGAGACCAGATTAAAGCCAGGATTTTGAATGATGTGACCTAGCTGCCAATCTAGTACTGTGCTTGAATTCATAAAGTCTAGGTATTATAAAGGAAAGTAATATTTATTTTGTGTAATACAGAAATGTGGGGAAAGTCTTGTCTTCAATCTGTCCAATTTTAATCTTAGCTAGCCACAATTACTGACCCTAACATACCACAGTATTCCTTACATTAAAACAATACATATCCTTTTTACTACAGCCACCATAATGCCTTAATTCGCTTAGTTAGGTTTAATGAAATTGTTGGTACGAGTGTGTTTCAGATGAGATGTAAAAAAGAAAAAAGGATACTGTCAAGATAGATTTATATTTAAGATTTCATCGAAAGCAAAACAGTAAAAGCCACTACGAACCAAAAGATTTTCAGAGAGTGAAAGAAACTGCAAAAATCAATACTTATGTTACATCTAGCAATTTCAACAGTAAAATTTAAGACATAACTGCCAATCTAGTATGACATTTAAATTCATGAAATCAAGGAACTAAAGAGGAATGCTGATAAGCAATCTCAAATGTTAGATTTGTCAAATATTTCTACCAAATTCTTTCAAATTCCAGACATTTATTGAATGTTTTGCAGAAAGATCTCTGTCAGAATAACAATGAAGCAAACTATTTATGAAAGTGAAAAGCAGCTGTGAAATTCAATTTTTCAGGAAAATATCAAGTTAAAATAAACAAATAACTGTTGCCATGTACTTAGTGGGTTTTTTCACTTTAAATTTCTAACAAATTCCTTATACTGTCACAAACATTCAACCATTTCAAAATCTCTCAATCAAAATGACAATGAAGCCAAACATTTATGGAAGTGAAAAGCTACTTTGAATTTTTTTTTCAGTGGAATGGTTGATATGAATGAGCAAATTGTTAAGCTTTGTGAAAATATTCCAAATTCTTTTCATTTGGAAATATCGAGATATCTAATGAAAATATTGATAGTTTAAAAATAAACCATCAATTGTAGCCATGTACTTATAAATATTTCCCTTGCAATTTCTACCAAATTATTTCTTGCATTATCCCAGAGATTTGTATCATTATTGAACGTTTTGCTGAAAGATCTCTCACTCAGCATGACAATGAAGCAAAATATTTACGCAAAAGAAAAGTAGCTGTGAAATTTGATTTCTCATGAAAACATCAAGTTAAAATAAGCAAATAACTGTGGCTGTGTACTTAGTGTTTTCTTTGCTTTAAATTTCTACTAAATTCTTTATTGTGCTCTCACAGACATTTACATTATTATTGAATGTCTTGCAAAAAGTTCTCTCAACCAGCATGACAATGAAGCTAAGCATTTACAGAAAAAGAAATCTGTGAAATTTTTATTTTTATTACTGGAATGGTTTAATATGGTTACCCGAATTGCTAAACATCGTAAAAATATTAAAAGGATTCTTTTTATTTGGGAACATCAAGTTCATTTCAAGGAGATAATATCTCATGAAAATATCAAGAGTTTAAAAATAAACCAGCAACTGTAGCCATGTGTTTAGATATAATTTCTTTGCTTGGAACCAAGTCATTTCATGACATAAGTTCCATATCTGGAACAAGAATCAGACAATATTATTTTCCTCAGCACCAGAGTCAAAGAGGAAATTTATTTGTGAAAAATTCATTTGGACCTAAGAAAGTTTTTAAACACATTTATTCTTTTCATAACCAAAAACAAAAGCTTTAATTGAATAAGAAAGAAAATATCTTTCTTTTGAACTGCTCTATTATAAGCAAATATGGAAGCTTTTCATGATTTAGTCCTAACTCAATAAGTAGAACAATTTGCTTTCCAGATTCTAAAGATATGGTATTTTGCCAGAACCTAAAGATGTGTTGTTGAATTTGATCAGAGTGTAACAGATGAAATTCTTCTTGAAAAAAACAAAACTGTCTTTAAAATGAGTTCATCATTTGCAATTGCGTATCTAGTGTTTTTTGTCACACCTCCCCAGAAGGAATACAATATTACAATGCACATTAACTCCTAACATTTATATATATATGTTGTATTTATAATAAAATTAGATTTTGCATTCATCATACATTCTCACCTGTGTAACAGGTTTCAAAATCACTGAGTGAAAATGATTGGGTTTGTAGACCAAATAACTTCAAGCCGTGTATACTGTTGTCATCAGAATTATCACAAACTTCATAAATAACAACCCTCTATATTATATATACAATGATATACAATGGTCTTTATTATATATATAAATATATATATATATATATATATATATAATTATGGAAAGTTCCAGAAATTTACAAAATGGATTACTGACATATTTCATTTGTTTGGGCATTATTTTTAATACACTCATATTTGAGTAGATATCCTGTTTTTAATTAAACAGTATATTTATAGAACTCTATCAGCTAGAATATTTTGTGATAAAATAAGTGTCATTTTGCCATGATTCGAACCTGTAACCTCTTAATAACATAGGGGAAGCCATCAATTGTTCTGATATGCTTTAATTGATGGCTTCCCCTATGTTGTTAGAGGTCACAGCTTCAAATCCTGCCAAATGACGCATAGTTTCATTACAAAACTTCTCACAAAATATTCAGGCCAGTAGTTTTATGTATTGTTTAATTAAAAACACTATCTACTCAAATACAAGAATCTATTAAAATTACTGTTCAAACAAATATATATACAGGGTGTCCTTAAAGTTCGTGTGCACTTTAGAAAAATCGCAAATACAAATAAATACATAATTTTTTTTAATGTACACACGAATTTTATGGACACCTTTTTTTGTGTGTGTGTAAAATACCAATGATGTAGCTAGTGTTTTTACTGCCTGGAGTGGCCCTCAAATTTGCCTAATCCCCCCAGAAAGAATACAATATTATAATGTGCATTAACCCCTTAAAGTTTATATATAAATATATGTTGTACTTATAATAATTAGATTGTTCATAAATTCTCATTTGTATAACAAGTTTCCAAATCACTGAGTGAAAGTGATTATTGGGCCTCTAGGCCGATTAACTTCAAGCCGTGTATACTGTTGTCTTCAAAACGATCACAAGCTTCATAAATTAAATAACAATGATAGAAAAACTGGACTGATGTGCATAAATAAATATTCAAAATGCAGTTATTAGTTCACATATTATGATAATTATATATAAAGTGCAACCTCCAAAAAGTTCTGCCCTGAACACCACTTCTGCTTCCCCCCTCCTCTACTTAGCTAAACCACTGACCCTTTGCTAATTTGGAGGCAAATGTCGATTCCTCATTACCTCCCCTACATCGTAAAATACTTTTCCTCTTAAGCCACGAAGAATCTTATATTAAAAGAATTGGTTTGAAATTGAAGCGTCGCAATCACCCAAATAGAAACGTGTCTTTTGAACGCTTTCATGATAAGCTTCTTGAACAAGAGATTGAACACAATGATTCTTTGATTAGAGAGACAATTGATCCGTCACATGAACGTGGACAATGGCAGGTTTTTCAGAACAAGGTAAATTACATCATGTTTTTGAAGAAGTTGACTGAATTCAAAACAGCACATCTTTTTCTATAGAGATTCTTGATAAGATCCAAAGAAGAATCTGCAATATTATTAATCCTGACCTGGCATCCTGGCTTCTGCCTTTTCTATAAATATTTTCATGATAATTGTTCTAATGTGCTTTGCTACCTAGATTTTATGAACTTCAATGAAGTACTAGACTGGCAATAAGGTCTCATTATTTTACTGTTGAATTGACTTAATGTCATCATCAGTTATGTACTAAGTTTTTTTTTCTCGTCTATGGAACTCTCTTCTGCCTTCTTGTTTTCCAACTAACTTTGGTCCTGGGCATGACGGTAAACTGTATCCGGCAGCAAGGCCTATGATTGGGAGGCTGTGAAGAGCATGGAACCACCTCTTAATTGCTGTTGTTCTCAGGTTCACCCTGACCCGGAGTGGTAGCCCCCATTAGGGTCCCAGCTATGGGCAAATAGTTAACCCCCAAACTGGGGTCAAAACACTATGAAAGTATGAAAATAGACTTTTATAGAAAAATATAAATTTTTGAAAGAAAAACATTACCAACAATACATTTTTGAAAAAATCATTACCATAACACATTTTTTAAGAAAAAGAAACTTGTTCTCAGCAAAACATTTTTGAATACAGAACTAGAGAACATTTTCAGTTTTTTAAAATAAAAAAAGAATAAAAAACATTTTCATTAAAATCTGACTAAATCAACCTTCTCACTATAACTGAACATTAAAAAAATCTTAAAATCCCCACCTTTTTGGCATTAAATAATCCACAGAGGTGTTGATATGCCATTAAACAAAACTCAAAATCAAACTCCAGCTAACTTTGATATTGAAAATTTTAAATGCAATGTTAATCATTGTCATCTTTTTAAATTTTGGAATGGTATCAGTCTTAACCTGGCATCTCTGTTTCCGTCACTTTCTCACCACCCTAGCATAGCTTCCCTGTGCCTTGTCTATAAATATTTTCGTGGTAAATGTTCTGACAAGCTTTCTTCTTTGGTTTTTGTTCTTTTATTGGCCTCTCTCCTTAATATTGGTTTTCTTTTTCTTTAATATTTTTTTTCCATACTCAGTTAACCTTTGTGTTTTAGTGGCTTTATTGCCTTACTTGGATTGAAATGATGATAAAAAAATGTTAGTTTCTAAAATTTAAAATGGGATAATTTTTTTCTTTGTTTTAGAGATGATTTTATACAAGCATATTAAATTTTTTTTAAGATTCTATAAGAAGTAACAGGAAAAAAAATTTGAATCTATTTTCAAAGTTTAATCGATTTTAAACAAAGAATTTAGACAAACAGATGAGTCTTTACACTAACATTACAGAGTTACTTCCCTTGCTTTATTTGCATTGTTTAATGTTTATTCATTCTGATTTTATATATATATATATATATATATATATATATATATAATTTTTTGTTACTAATGTTCATCCTGTACAAAGCCAAAGTCCCACTTGAGGTAGAGAGTTACCACATGAAGTTTTATTGACATAAGACACCTGTTAGGAGTATAGTTAAAGATGGTACTGGAAACCCAATTCTAAAGCGAAAACAAGAGCTAAACCTCTGCTCCTATTCAAAAGACAGAGATGGATTTTTAACCAGGTGAACCTATCTTGTTTGATGCACTCGTTTGCCAAATATTTCACCTGAGACCTGAAATAAATGGAGATATTTTTTTTCTAAGGAAGTTATTGAACTTGGATTGAATAAGTTTTTCTGTGTGAGCCGTTGTTACTCAATATAAAAGATTGTCTTAATGAGTACTCATTAACATGATATTTTGTATTTCAGATAAAGATAGATTTTTTTTTATATGTACATATCAGTATTCTTCTTAATCATTCCTAGTACTTTTATAACTACTGGGGTAATGTTAATTTTTAAGGGCTACATATTTCCAGATCTTTATATTCAGAGAGTTTATCAAATTCTCTTGATAGAATTTTTATAAGACTATGGGATCATGTCTATAAGATAGCAGTTATATCTCAGGTTGTTGGGATGAACAAAAACGGATAAAAAAAGACAAGTCTATTTTAACATGATAAACAACTTTTAATCATTTACTGCTAGAGAGCAGTAAGGATTTGTTTGGATTTTAAACCATGAATTCAGAAGTGCTGTGGCAAGACCCTCGGAATAATAACAAGCGAGGGTCACAGCTGTGGTCCAACTAGCAGCCAAGAGAAGTCACTCAGTTGTATTTTGAGTTGTCATCCTTTATAGGATAGTAAATGAGCTTCCCCTAACAATAAAATTTTTTTTTTTGTGTGTGTGTGTGTGTGTGTTTTTTTGTTTTTTTTTAAGATGGGTAAAAAAAGAAAAGTAAACAGAAATTTGGTACCTTACCTATTGCTGAGGATTTTCATTTTTGAGAGCTTATTGTAATTCTTAAACATCCATTTTTATTGCATCCTGGTTCATTATTTCTTTATACGAGGGTCATTCAATAAATAAGGTGAATTTTTCAGTATAAGGACTTCTAATGCAGATAAATGCTTACTTTTTTTTTCTTTTTTTTTTCTTTACTTCTTTTTCAAAGAGTTTTTTTTTTTTTTTTTTTTTTTTTTTTGAGAGAGAGTTTTGGAGATTAACAAAGATGGCCAACCAAGAAGCATGCTCCAGAATTGAACAGAGGTTAATTATCACGTTTTTGATTGCTGAAGGGTACAAACCAGTTGAAATTCATATGAGAATGTCAACTGTGTATGGTGCCACATGTTTCAGCCAAAAAAATGTCTACAAGTGGGCTAAATTGTTTAAAGAAGTTTGAAAGTGATGATGAAGTCAAAAGTGGTGTTAGCGATTGGCTGAGACATCAATCCAAAGATTTTTACACTGAGGGAATACGGAAGCTTGTGCACAGATAGGAAAAGTGTGTGTGTTACTGCTAGGAGACTACATTGAAAAATAAAATTTTAAAAAAAGTAAGCTTCTATCTTAGAAAAATTCACCTTATTTATTGAATGACCCTGATACTTTTGTTTCCATTTCTTAATCTATTTTTTATTCTATAGATTTTTAGTATCACCGTACTTTAAAGGTTTCTGTTCGGTGTTGTAGCAAGCTCGTATAACTTTCTTACAATTGTCACTTATTCAATTGATATTTTTATTTCTTTATATTGGTTGTGGGGTGGGAGCATTATCATTTAATATACCTCTTGATAATGGCATCCTCTCTAATTTTAGATCCATATTAACAGTCATAGTTGGGATAGAGCTAATAAGTCCTTGTCCCCTCTGCTCCCTTCGGTAGTTTTGATACCACCCATTCATGTTACCAGCCACACCTCTTGATATGTAGATTGGTTAATGTATGGTAGGAGGGTAGAATTTGTCTCAAGTGTCACTTATTCCATAATTTGAAAAAAAAAATGTGCAACTGAGAATTGAATTAACCCAACAAGAGACCTAGGGTTGGTTGTGTATGGTGCTGTATACACTAAAAGCTATATACCCTTCTACAATTGGCTGTTGAGACGACATTCTGCTTATAGTAAGTGGCGCTTACAAAATTTGCATATGAACAAAACTGGGCAGGTATTAGCCAATAGTCAGTGGATCTCTGAGACTGAAAGAGCGATATAACACCAGCTTTTTCTCAGTCAGGAAGAGCACTCTCGACCTGCAGAAAACGGGACAAGACAAACACAAAGTGTCGAAACCTTTTTTTTTTTTTTTCTCATCCCAAATTCATTTCACTCTTGCAATTACGGCCTTTAGTAAATCACACAATGGCTGGATGTGGGATAAAGCTTTTCCTAAATTTCATTAATAATTTTGATGTTTCTATTCATCTTTTCTGGCAAGAGCGGTTTTGTTCATGACATCAAGTTTCATTTCTTTTTCTTTTTTCCTTTAATAGAACTTATCGTATATTCCAAGCAAGAAAATAACAAGGTTTTTAATGCTTATATGTTTAAAATTTGAATTATCTATAAATTATTTGCAATTTATATTTTTTCCATTTAAAAATTAATTATGAATAAGAAGAAAATCATTCATGATGTTTATAAATTAAAATTAATTTATCAATTTAAATTTTTAATTGTTTAGAACATTTATAACTTTTATTTCTTTAAAGTAATTGATTTAAAATAATTAGATTTTTAGAACTTCAAAAATACATTTAAATTTGAATTCTAAATACAATTGTTGTTATTATTGTCATTATTTTTGTTTATTATGAATCATTATTATGATTATTATTATTATTACTAATACTATTGTTACATTTTGCCATAGATCTGTTTTTAAATTTAATTTTTTATAACTTTATTCAAATGTTTTTCATTTCTGAAAATTTGAATTATTATTGTCATGCAAAACCAATGCTCCCTCAAAATGTACTGATGTGACAAATTTTTTTTATTATTCAAATAAAAATGACTAATTCTCTGCACTTTGTTGACTTTTTTTTTTTTTTACTGCTTTGTCTTTTTAATCTTTTGTAATTATTATTTTTCCTTATATCTAACATGTGAATACGAGGCCACTTCAAGAAAACTGATAATTACCCACCACCACTATTGACAAAAGCTATACCATTGCATTCATTCCTGACCACTGACAATACCTTTATTTCTCATATTGAATGTATTTTTATACTAAAATCATTAGTAATGCATTCACATTATATGTATAATAGCCCTATTCTATCAGTAATGCTTGCATTCATTCCTGACCACTGACAATACCTTTATTTCTCATATTGAATGTATTTTTATACTAAAATCATTAGTAATGCATTCACATTATATGTATAATAGCCCTATTCTATCAGTAATGCTTGCATTCATTCCTGACCACTGACAATACCTTTCTTCCTCATTTGTGATGCATTCCTGTATTAAAATTATAAGCAATGCATTTCTTAGGTGGCACATTTTTGTATCGGGTAGGGACCCAAATCATCTCTCAGTTGCATCTCTGTTCTCGAGGACAGGGTCACAACTGAGAAAAATTAAACTGAAAGATGCCCAGTCCCGGGGAACAGTGTTCCATGGCCACGCCACCCCATTGCACCAGAAGGGTGGAGCAGGTGCTCGTCACCAGGGCCAGCTCAACCGGCGGTTGAGGGGACTGCAGAATTTTTGTCCCTCTGCCCATCTGTATGCGGTCGGGACCCCCACCTTAAAAAAGGCCTTGTGTCACATCTTGCTCCAGTGGGGGAGTAGGGTAAGTATTATTAGTAATGCATTTCCATTAGATATATAGTATCTATTCTGTCTTTAAGCCATACATTAATTCCTGACCATTGACAATCCCTTTCTACCTGATTTTATTTACAAAAAACAAATTATTTGAAGAAATTTACTAAGCCAAGTCTTTGGCCCAGAATTATCACATCTATTGGTTAATCATGTTGTCTGCTCCATTTGAAGGCAAAAGAGTCAAATAGTTTAAATGTGGATAAAGTCAGGTGTCAGCAAAAAAAAAAAAAAAAAATAGCCCCAATGTTGGTCTTTGAACATTTTGTATCAGATGCAGTCAGTATTAAAATTAGAATGATTAATATTGTGTTAAACAATAAGGTAGGCAGGGTCTCTTTATAGGACGATGTTAGGGTATTGTATGAAGTTAGCCATTGCAACCCACTTCGGGATAATCTTCTGCCCAGTCAGTCATGTCTCTTTCGAGACATGATCGCTGAAGTGTGTATCACACGTGGCATTTAACTGACTGACTGAATATAAGAGTTGGAATCATGATTAAGGCTTCTACCGGTCATTAAGTGGGAGATCAGTTTTATATTGTTATGAAGTAATGAAATGATCCCCCACTAATTACTACTTAATAATATAATCCATCTTTTATCACTGAAGCTATAAGTCAAGTAACAGGACAGATTGGCAACCAGTCTACCGCAGAAAACAATGGCAGCCTACTGCGGGATAATCTTCTGCCCAGTCAGTCATGTCTCTTTTGAGACATGATCGTGCAAAGCGTGTATCACGTATGGCATTTAACTGACTGACTGAATATAAGAGTTGGAATCATGATTAAGGCTTCTACTGGTCATTAAGTGGGAGATCGGTTTTATATTGTCATGAAGTAATAAACTGATCCCCCACTAATTACTATGTAATAATATAATACATGTCTTCTTCCTCTAGCCATGAGTCAGATAACAGGATAAATTGGGTTCTATAGCCTTGGCTGGCAATCAGTCTACCGCAGAAAGCAATTGCAACCTACTGCGGGATAATCTTCTGCCCAGTCAATCATGTCTCTTTCGAGACATGATCACCTAACTATCTATCAGTTTTGGATTATATGTGTTTAATGAGAGACAAAAATTCTTGCTGAACAGTTTTGCAGGTAGAATTTTTTTTTTTTTTTTTTTTTTGGTTGGCAACCAATCTAAATGAAAGAAAATTTGTAAATTTCAAACTATGGAGAAGGTAATGGGAAACCAGTATTTAGACAACTGAAATGTAATAAAGAAAAGGAATATTTAAAGAGCCACACTTGCATATGTCCTGAAGAGCAATGTATTTAAGAAACAAAATATTTCCAATATTCGCCACTAAATAATAATAAAAAAAAAGATCAAATGTAACAAAAGGTGAGGAGAATTAAATGAGGTAACTTAAAATTACACAAAGGAAAATAAGAATTGGAATCAAATAAAGATTAAATTTGACATAATGATATACAGTCTGGCATATTTAATCTGGAACCCTTAGAAACAAGCCACTTCCAGAGTATGGAAAATACCAGATGACAGAAATCACTCCTAAAAAATACAGCTCTTTAATCTCTTAGAAAAAAACAATAAATAAATAAATACAACTACAGTTCCACCTCTTCAATGTGGCACTTTTAGAAACAAGTCACTTCTAGAGTATGAAAATACCAGATGACAGAAATCACTCCTAAAAAATACAGCTATAGTTCCACCTCTTCAATGTGGCAGTCTTAGAATCAAGCCACTTTCAGAGTATAGAAAATGACAGAATTCACTTCTAAAAAATAAACCCTATGTAAATATAGTTTTGTCAGCCTATTCTACAGATATATTCCTGTGTTATCAAATGCAGAACAAAGCTTGATGTTATGTAGGAATACAGAAGACAATTATCTCCCTTTGGTGGAGATAAATCACATGGGTCATGTGACAGCTACCTATACTTACTTTATATAGTGATGATAGTGGCCAATCATTCAGTTTGTTTACAGCAGTCAAATTGACTGGTTTCTTTTTCAGTCTAGGTCAAACATCCTGGGATGAAGCTAAATCTGCCTCCCCTAGCAGCTTACAAGCACACAGTGCCATTTACCTTTGGGAATATATTTTTCCCAGTTACAGAAAGAAACCCTGGCTTGCAGGCCTCAATTTGGGAAAACAAGACTTGCCATTTCCCCTTCTTTGAATATGTTCTCAACTGGGACATAGTAGATAAATCCGGCTGATTTGAATCTGATGTCTTAACATGGCCTCTCCAAAAACAGAATTTTCATATTATAGATTAGACCCATTCTTTTTTTTTTTCTACTTACACTCTGCTTTGCTGTGTAGATATGTTATATATTTTGCTCTGCATGGAACATGTGTATATATAGTTTTTTGTATGCCTTAGTGGAATAAAAGTCTCTCTGAGAACAAAGCATGTTTGTCATTCCTTTTCTTTTAAGCCATTCTGTTCTGTCTGTGAAATACTGTGTTGCTATATCACATATGATAATGCCCATAATGGGGGAAATATAAATTGGAGATTAAATCTTTCCACCATATATCTGTCTTGTTATAACAGGAAATAAAGCAATTATTACTGCTTCCAAACAAGTTTTTTATTGTTGCATGCAATCATTATTTAAGTGCTATACATGATACACCCTTGGACAATCATGTCTCAAAAGAGACATGACTGACTAAGCAGAATATTTTCCTGCGGTAGGTTGCCATTTCTTTCTGCAGAAGACTGGTTGCCAACCAAAGTTATAGAATTCACCCTGTCTTGCTATTTAACCCATAAGTGAGGGGGAATATATGGATTCATACCTTTCCCAAGTGTATTTGTGCATGAGTGAATGTAACAAATTCAACTGGAATTCAAACTCAAATTGCCATTTCATGCAATATATAGGCTAAACAAATCCTAAAACCAAAAATAACTTACTACCCTGTGTGTGTGTGTGTGTGTGTGTGTGTGTACTAGCAGTATAGCCCAGCGTTGCTCGGGTGTAATGAAAGCTTTAAAACTAATCCATGGTCCTGGAGATCAGACTCTTTGGACGTTGGCACAAAAGACTAAAAAGCAATAGTTGTTTCCAGTTAAAGCGAAACCATAGACTGAAAGAAAAATGAATTGATGTAAGTCAAATTTTGATTTACTGGTATCGATATCAAATTTTCTGCACGATTGTAAGAACTGAAACCTTGAAACTTCTGAATATCATATCTTATGTCTTTGTCTATGTGTGTATCAAATTTGATTAAAATCAGACCACTCCTTCAATAACCCAATTTTTTAGATGATTAAAAACTTAATTGAGCAATTAAAAATCTAGCAATGAAACAAATATAGAGAAATTCAGCCTAACTTTTACAACACAAAAGTATGTCATTGAAGATGTTACTTAGAATGACCTATAATAACATGATTGAACTGTTTGTTCTCGCTATTGTCCTTGTCAATGTAAACATTTGTTTAATTAACACTTCCAGAGTGGAGCGAAAACGTCTCAGTTGCCCAGATTGCTTACAAAAAGTAAAAAATGAACATTTGAAAGAATGAAAAAAAATACACATACTTCTTTCAACCAAAACACAAATTATAACGAAAACAGATTATACAAGTAAGTAATATTTTTATAAAAAATCGTTGAGAAAATCAGATTTATTTCTTATCATCTATGAGATGAAAGCTGTAGTCAAAGAGAAGAAAGAAACTACAATTAGGTACTTCCACTCAATTGTCCAAAAAAAAGCAAAAACAAAACAGCATATCATGATGTTAAAAGGACTCAAACTTAATACAAAGTTTTATCATCAAAATGTTTATGCTATTAAGAGAAAAGATCAAATTTTGCTGTTATTTTTTTTTTTTTTAAATCCTTTCTAACACGTTCGAAATTTTAATTAAAATTTTATTTTTTGTTTTCCGTCAGCAATTCACGCTATGCTTACGTAAGCCGACTATTAAGGAAATGGAGTCGGTCAAGTAAAATGATTTTGGGGCAAGTAAACTTTCCTTCACTCTCGACCGCCGGTCAAGTGATATCTTTTTCAAATCTCAAAGGCTGTACATATACATATATATATATTTTCTAAACATATACTGTTAAATATAAAAGACAATGAATGTCTATTATGTTTAATCCTAAGCCGTTCTAAACATCGTATTTTGGCTTTAATTTCAGTTGAAAATAAAGACAAAAATTCTCCAACATTGTACTGATCAGAGTACAATTAAGCAACATTTCTCAGAAAAACATAACCATGTAAGTAATATCAGACAGATTTTAGTCAATAACACAATAATCCTCACTCATACACACAGTAAAAAGAACCTTCAGATATTGGAGGCCATCAACATTAAATCCAAACAACCCACACTTAATAAAATCATTTTTAAATCTGGCCATAACACATTACATTGCATTTAAATATATGGTTCTGTTATCATTTCAAGCTCTCATGCGGTGTGACGTCACAGAACCGCATTACAAATTTGCGAACTGCACTTGCTATTTTTGGTAACTGTTGCTGTTGCTTAGTGAAGTTTTTATGCCAACCCAAGATAAAATCGCTGCTGATGGTGGATGTTTTTGTGTTAACGTCCTTGTAACCTCTCTGAAGATGGCTCATGTGAGCCAAAAGCTTAGAACCAACATAATACAAAATTATCCAAATGTTGGAGAATTTTTGTCTTTATTTTCAACTGAAATTAAATATGATGTTTAGAACGGCACATGATTAAACATAATAGACATTCATTGTCTCTTATATTTAACAGTATATGTTTAGAAAATTATCTGCTGCTTCGATACGCTATATATATATATATATATATATATATAGTCATCCGCAGACACATCTGTTTTGCTGTAATACAGCTCATCAGTACGGTTAGACAGCCAATTGCCTTTTATTCAGGATTGAAACCCGACCAAATTGGCGTCAGTTGGCAATTCTACCTCTGAGCTACGGGCGCTCGAAGAAACAAGCAAGACCATATCAAAACACTTTCTTGTTGAAAGCTATAGAAAATTGTGAGCAATATGTGGCACGACCCTCATAACTGTTCAATGAAGTGAAGACGGCTGATTCAAAAAGTTCCAGATTAAAACGGTAAGGCTGTAATAAAGAACAAGCAGGAATTATTTATAAATTTATCAAGTGTTTCACTTTTTTAAGCTTCATCAACAGTTTTTAGAAATTAATTATGGAAGAGAATTTTTCAGTACTTTGAATTCTGTGAATTTTAGGTTTGTTTTAATCAAATTCATCCCATACAAGGCAATAAAGCCACTAAGATATAAGATGTTACTCGGTGTGAAAGAATAAAAAAACATTTATTTATGAATTTAACATGTTTTTTCTTTTATTTAACCTTCATTGACAGTTTTTGAAAATGTGTTATGGAAGAGAATTTTTCATTACTTTGAATTCTGTGTTATTAGTTTGTTTTTTTTTAATTCACCATATGCGAATTGGTAAAGCCACTAAAATACAAGATGTTACTAAGTTTGAAAGAATTAGAAAACAGAAACATTACTAAGGAGTGAGAATGAGAGAAGAGTAAACAGGAAGATAGTAAATAATGATTGACATTGCATTTAAATTTTTAAAGATCAAAGTTGGCTGTAAAGCATGGAGTCGGAAGAGAGTTCCACAAGTGAGGAAAGAAACTAAAGGACACATGGCCCAGTGGATAAAAGCAACAGTAGTATGGAAAAAAAAACTTACCTGAGCTAAAAGGAGATAACTAAAACATCCAGAAATGGCATGACTGATGGAACAAGAACAATCTATCCCAGTGATCAAAATAAAGGGTTCGGATTAAAATTCCACTCATCTGAAGAAAGTTGGAGCATACAACAGCCGAAACATCATGAATATGACAATAAAGATGAGGACAACAGTACAAACAATGTAAATAAAGAAAAGAACCTCTTGTTAATTAGTCAGGCAGATCTCGTGTTTTTGTTTTGTGTTGTGCACATGAGTCTAGATACTAGTGGACAATTATGTATCTGTCTAGTAGTTTTAAACTCATCTCTAAGAGGAACAATACTAAGAAATTTATTAAATACTGTTGGGGTAGAACCCCTCTATGATGGACAGTTCCGCTCATTACATACTAGCAATATAGCCCAGCATTGCTCGGGTGTAATAAAAACTTTAAAACTAATCCATGATCCTGGAGCTCAGACTCTTTGGACGTTGGCATGAAAGACTAAAAAGCAATAGTTGTTTCCAGTGAAAGCAAAACCTTAGACTGAAAGAAAAATGAATGGATGTAAGTCAAATTTTGATTTCCTGGTATCGATATCAAATAAGTTCTTTTCGTTGTAAACTGAATTTTGAAGGCTAAATAAGTTCTCTGAGTAAATGGTGTCATGGCTGAGACTAAGAACTATAATTATACCTACTTAGAGCCAAACCTGAAGCAAAAACTAAAATAAAAGAGCTGAAAAACTGATTTTGATCAGACCCTGTATATATTATCGATTTTTCTGCACTATTGTAAGAACTGCAGCCTTGAAACTTCTGAATATCGTTTCTTATGTCGTTGTCCCTGTGTGTATCAAATTTGATTAAAATCAGACCACTCCTTCTATAACTCGATTTTTTTGATTATCGATTTTCGATATTTATCGGGTGTACCCCGACACAAAATCTAGCTAAGAACACTCGCAAACGCTTTTAGTACAACTGTGTAAATTTTCAAGAAAATAGGTTCAGCCGTTTCAGAGTCTATAGGTAATGGACACACACACAGACAAAGTTCCATTTATATATAAGTTTAGATACCAGCTAGGCTCTGTATGCACAGACGCTGGACAGACACCTGGGAGTAGACATAGATAGACTATTTGTCGCAGCTGAGAGGAGGTTTCCACTCAGACTTACTCTTTCTGTATTCTTGTTTTTTCAATATATCTTGTTGTTACAAGTCCCGTGTTCGTGTCTTCCTTTCCTACTAACTTCCTCAACACAACAAATACTAGCGGAACCTGTGGAATTTCCTCGGAAGGATAATTATGATTTACTGGAAAGATTTTACTTTGTCATACTACAAACGATAGTAACGTCTTCAAACATAAAGGTGTTGGATAATGAAATAACAATAACACAGAGTGTAATTTTATTAAAATATCTATAAAAGTAATGTCAGTAGAAGCTACTTTACTGTGAGAGATTTTGAAAGAGAAAATGTTTTTTTATTACTGAAAAATCATGACTCCTGTGTCCATTATAAACAATTTTATCAAGATTTTTAGAAAATAATAATTTCAAAAATAATTTCATTCATTTGTGAATAAGTATTGATAGTTTCATTAAAATCCAACAATTATTTGATTTTTGTGAGAATTTTCAAATTAATGTGTTTGTCACCGAAAAAAAGTGTGATACAATCATTACATTTCCATTGTAAACCAGTCGTAACGTTTCTTTAGCCGCTAACTCAAATCAAAACAAAACTTTCTGACAAAATTTCAAAAATGTTAGAAGAGATTAAAAATTTTTAAAAATAATTAAAGTTACTTTAAAGGCTCCTGTGTCCATTGTTAACAAAAAAGACCAACTGAGTAATGGCCAAGGGTGTCGAGGCCAGAAATTTGTTTATTAGGTCGCAGGATATGACAACAAACCTACCTATTTTTACTATATTGTACAGTACACACACATATACACACACACAATTACTCTACAACCACCAGCTTAAGTTTCTACTGCTCCTACTCTCTCACACTTTACTACCCTTCTGTTTGGTAAAAGTGAGCGAAAGGCTGAGGAGAGTAAAAAGATAGAGGGAAAGGAAAAGCTCGTGTAGAGAGTGTGGCGTAACGGATGGAGGGACTAAGTAAGTAACTAAGGAAGGAACAAGCATAATTATAATATAGAAGACACTTTATGAATGAAAATTATTCTAAGTCTGATGATCATGACTAAAACAAATGAGGTATTTTATGAAAGGCAAAACAAGAAAAGACGATACGATAAAAAATTTCTGTCTGAATTTCTGGAAAGAAGAGCACAGAGTAATTGGAAAAAAATGTCCAACAACTGAAACGGAAAAAATTCCTAATAAACAATAAGAAAAAGATCAGAGCAAAATGATATGAAGTAAAACAATATGTCGGTCAGTTAATTGCTGAATGTGATTATTATTTTTTTTTAATCATCTCACCCCAAGAAAATGGCAGTACTGACACTGATGCACAGGGACTACGTACGAGTGAAAAGATTGGAAAAGAGAAAGCCAGAAACCACATCCTAAACAGGGAACACGGAATGAGCCTCTTTACCTGTTCAATAGATGTGGGTGGAGTGTGAACCGGGCGATAGTTTACACTTAGATTGTCATGTTATTCAACCCACAACTGGAGGGAGACGAGATGGAAGTCAAAAAGTTACAACACAATCCATCTTGCTATTCACCCCACAGCTGGAGAAAGATGTGATGGATTAATATCCATGCAAGTCAAAACTAGACAAAGCAAAAGTAATAGGGCACAAAATGAAGTAAGAATGGTGTCATTATTTCTGTGGGAGACCAGTTACAACCCAATCTGTCTTGCTATTCACCCCACAGCTGGAGAAAGATGGGATGGATTAATATCCATGCAAGTCAAAACTAGACAAGGCAAAAGTAATAGGGCACAAAATGAAGTAAGAATGGTGTCATTATTTCTGTGGGAGACCAGTTACAACCCAATCTGTCTTGCTATTCACCCCACAGCTGGAGAAAGAGGGGATGGATTAATATCCATGCAAGTCAAAACTAGACAAAGCAAAAGTAATAAGACACAAAATTAAGTAAGAATGGTGTCATTATTTCTGTGGGAGACCAGTTACAACCCAATCTGTCTTGCTATTCACCCCACAGCTGGAGGGAGATGGGATGGATTAATATCCATGCAAGTCAAAACTAGACAAAGCAAAAGTAATAGGACACAAAATTAAGAAAGAATGGTGTCATTATTTCTGTGGGAGACCAGTTACAACCCAATCTGTCTTGCTATTCACCCCACAGCTGGAGAAAGAGGGGATGGATTAATATCCATGCAAGTCAAAACTAGACAAAGCAAAAGTAATAGGGCACAAAATTAAGTAAGAATGGTGTCATTATTTCTGTGGGAAACCAGTTACAACCCAATCTGTCTTGCTATTCACCCCACAGCTGGAGAAAGATGGGATGGATTAATATCCATGCAAGTCAAAACTAGACAAAGCAAAAGTAATAGGACACAAAATTAAGTAAGAATGGTGTCATTATTTCTGTGGGATACCAGTTACAACCCAATCTGTCTTGCTATTCACCCCACAGCTGGAGAAAGATGGGATGGATTAATATCCATGCAAGTTAAAACTAGACAAAGCAAAAGTAATAGGACACAAAATTAAGAAAGAATGGTGTCATTATTTCTGTGGGAGACCAGTTACAACCCAATCTGTCTTGCTATTCACCCCACAGCTGGAGAAAGATGGGATGGATTAATATCCATGCAAGTTAAAACTAGACAAAGCAAAAGTAATAGAGCACAAAATTAAGAATGGTGTCAGGGATAAAGCTCAGTCATTAGCATTCTGACTTCAAGACAAGAAAAAGCAAAACAAATATGTTGGATGAGACAAAAGTGGTCCAATTTTATTGGTTGGGATCAAATATGGATATGAATCTGACAAAAAGATAAAGAACAAATACAAATACATGCATAAAACAATGTTAAATATTACTTTATGTGTGTATAAAAATGTTCTATTTGTTTTATATATATAGCCCCACACACATACATATACTACCAGTATAGCCCTTCGTTGCTCGGGTGTAATGAAAGCTTTAAAACTAATCCATGGTCCTGGAGCTCAGACTCTTTGGACATTGGCATGAAAGACTAAAAAGCAATAGTTGTTTCCAGTTAAAGTGAAACCGTAGACTGAAAGAAAAAAGAATGGATGGAAGTTAAATTTTGATTTTCTGGTATCGATATCAAATAGGTTTTTTTCGTCGTAAACTGAATTTTGGAGGCTAAATAAGTCCTCTGAGTAAATGGTATCATGGATGAGATTAAGAACTACAATTATACCTACTTAGAGCCAAACCCGAAGCAAAAACTAAAATAAAAGGGCTGAAAAAAATAGATATACAGGCAGGTAAACAGACACACAAACAAACATCTTGCCTTTTATATATATATATATATATTATCAATTTTCTGCACTATTGTAAGAACTGCAACCTTGAAACTTCTGAATATCGTTTCTTGTCTACGAGTGTATCAAATTTGATTAAAATCGGACCACTCCTTCTATAACCCGATTTTTTCGATTATCAATTTTCAATATTTATTAGGAGTACCTCAACACAAAACCTAGTAAGAACACTTGCAGACGCTTATGGTACAACTGTGTAAATTTTCAAGAAAATCAGTTCAGCCATTTCGGAGTCTAAGGGTAACGGACGCGCACGCACACACACACACACACACACACACACACACACAAAGTTCCATTTATAAATAAGTTTAGATTAGATATATATGAATTTTAATGCCATGTATAAGGCTGTTTCTTGCCATAAATCAATTAACTTACCTACACTACTGGCCATAATTTTAAAAGTGTTTTAAAAGAAATGATGTATTTCATACTATTTTTTAGTATTTATTGCCAAGTGAATAATTGTAAATGAAAATAGAATTGTTTTGTTAAGATTGCACAAAATGATGTGCATCAAATGAATTTATAAATATTTAATAATTACTTATATTGCAGTTTCATCAATGAAAGAATGAAAAGCATTTAGGCTGATTCAAACTAGTTCATCTTTGCTTCCTTGCCTTGTATAATTTTGCAAACTAATAATAAAAGAACCATTCTATTTTCATTTAACAATAAATACTAAAAATAGTATAAAAAACATGATTTCTTGTAACCAATATGCAAAGGGTTAAAGAGTTATCTCCCCTTCATTATAAATTTCAGTCTTCTCTATTAAAGACTGTTGTGTATTTATTTGTGTGTGTGTGCGCGTGTGTGTGTGCGTGTGTGTGTGTGTTTATATCCCTCCTGTCACACACATGGAGAGATAGAGCGGGAGAATAGCGAGGTAGCGTCAACTCAGTTCATTCTCTTTACTACCAGTTATGAAAGCGCTTGCCATGTGTTTGTAGCTTATTTTTTCTTGCAATAATTATGTCATTGAGTAATAAAGAATATCCTTTCTTATAAGACTGTGTGTGTGTGTGTGTGTGTGTGTGTGTGTGTGTGTGTGTGTGTGTGTGTGTGTTCCTCCTGTCACGCAAAGGGGCTTTGATTTTTTTTTAATCTTTTTCTTATGTCTTAAAGTAAAATACTCAATATAGTAGGTACATCAATGTTGCCGTCAGAAGTTAAGCAACATCAAGCCTGGTCAGTACTTAAATGGGTGACCATTTGGGAATACCAGGTGCTGTAAACCTAAGGACCAAGAATGGTCCACCGGTCCTCCAGGTTTGGGGGTTGGGTGCAAGGCTAACAACCCTGCCCTGTAAAAAACAGTTTGTTACAGAAACAGCAACAAAAAGTTGCTGCCCTATGCACCATCTGGGTGTGATGGATAAATGATGATGATGATAATATTGATATAAATATTTTGCCCTCATTTTATGGGCCCAGTTGTATTGTATATAACCTAAAAGATATTTATTCCATCCTCCTAGAAATCAATTTTTGTAACTGCTTTGATTATAAATTACTTTTTTTTTCCATTTGTATATGTGTGTGTGTGTGTGTAATTTTATTAAGGGTTAACTTTTCTTTATTTGAGAAATATTTGTGTCTATTCAGCTGAACATTTTTCCAAATCAGGTTCATTTGCAATATTTCATGATGGTTCAATTACAAAGCCATCAAAACCCCTCTATCCCCTGTTAGCATGGAACGTTAAACGTTAAATGTTAAATGTTAAATTTAAACGTTAAATGGACGTTAAATGATGATGACACCATCCAAAATATGCCTTCGCTTTAAATGACTAACAAATGGTTGATAAACCGAAAATTTCTTTGCAAATCCATCATGTTTATTGTTACACAAATAAAATATTATTGTGTTGTAAGTTGTATGTGTTATCAACAGTTAGTTTTTTTTTTAGTTACACAGTGTTTTACTGTTTATGTTTGCAAATGTCGCTATTTAATCTTAATACATTTGTCAAATCAGTTATTTAACTGATGCCAATATTACACAACAGAATCATATGTATTGAACTGTTTCTTGATTGTCATTTGTTTGAAAACAGTTATCACGGAAACCATTTAAAAAAATCAATTCTTTACTTCACCAAAAAAAATCAAATTGAAGGGAGATAACTTATATCATTTAAAAATGGAACGTTAATTTGTTAGATGATTGTTTACAAGTCACTTCAGTTTGTTTAAAAAAAATATTTAATACGAGTCAGAAATTATAGCAAAATATTTATATCGATATATCATCTAAAATGATGGCAACATATATATTGATGTACCTACCATTAGGTATCTTACATAAAGACATAAGAGAAAAAATAAAAATATCAAAACCACTATGCGTGACAAAAGGGATATATATGTATATCCAGTGTTTAATTGTAATACAGTTTAGCACCAGGGTTGTTATTCTTTTTAGTGGTTTTACTCATAAAATATGTTTTAGCAAGAATATATATATATATATATTATAAGAAAGTGAAAGAACAAGTAGAACCACTGTTCAAGCATTTACTTAAATAAAGAGTGCTTGATACAAAGTAGAGCTTAAAATTGTAAAAAGACATTACGATATATATATATATATATATATATATATATATATATATATATATAAGGATTTTTTGGTTGCTGAGGTGATGTGTTATCCCCCGTGGGGATTTTCATATCAAAATGGTCATTCAACATCATTGAATTAATCCTTTTTTAATTTATATTTGCTCTGTAATATTTTATTACATGGAGCTCTCTTCCTGTATCATTTTTTAATATTAAAATAAATTTTTTAATATTAATTAGGATCGGGTTTTTGGAATTTACCTTCCTGCTTTTTTCGCTTGGATTAAAGTATCTGGATTAAAAATTTAAAAAAAAAAAATATATATATATATATATATATATATATATATATATATATATACACGAGAAAAAATCGCAAGATCGCCAAGACCTACCGCGGTTTCGCACAACGGCTCGTCAGCCGTTGTGCGAAACCGCGGTAGGTCTTGGCGATCTTGCGATTTTTTCTCGTGTGTTTTTGCTCTACATAGCTGCCTTTTAGTTAATCTTTTTTGGTTAGTTTAGTATCGAGCACTTTTCTTTCTTTGTGGTTTGTTCCGTTTGAGGGTTTTTTCTTTGCTGTGAAGTGCTGTATGTATTGTCGGTGCTCCGCAGTTTTCTTTTTTTCCCCTCGTTGTCCAAAGCTTTATAGCCGAGGGCGATAACGGAGTTAGATTCTGCCGGTTATTCGTGGTTCTTAAAAATTACTTGTGTAACATTTTAAGATTTGAATACGTACAGAGTCAATTTTATTATTATTATATATACATATATATATATATATATATATATACACACACACAAATACACAACGATATTCATTATAATAGAGAAGATACATATATATGTGTGTGTGTGTGTGTGTGTGTGTGGTGTGTGTGTGTGTTCTTCACTACTCAACAACATTATTTCAAAAAATTAATAAAGTACTGCTAAAGAGCAAGTATGTAGCAAGAGCTTTCATAATTGGTAGTAACAAAAATGAACTGAGCCAACACCGCCTCTTTATTGTCTCTTTCTCTCTATGAGCATGACAGGAGGGAAATATATATATATATATTCATTGTTTAATTAGTTAGTTTCTGGTCATAATAAGGTTAGACCAATGCACATTTGTATAAAAAGTGTTCAATGCAATTATATTGTAGAACTTTTGACTATTTTCTATTTGTAAATGAGTTATTACACGACCTAGGTTTCTACCATGTGTGGTGTCTTCAGGCGATTTGCAATAACTTATTTCCAATAAGTTATTTCAAATAACTTATTTGCAATATTATAACTTTTTTTAATAAAATAAAATAATTTTTTTAATAATATAGAATAAAATAAAATAACTTATTTCAATAAGTTATTGCAATAAGTTATTGCAAATCACCTGAAGACACCACATATGGTAGAAACCTAGGTCGCGTAATAACTCATTCCCAAATGGAAAATATATATATATATATACCTAATGGTCTTTATTAAAATAGAGAGGATTAAAAAATTCTTTCAAAGAAGCATGAGACAACCACCTGCTGACTTCAGTTCTGGCTCTTCAGAGAAGGTAACTTCAAGAACAAATCCATTTTACATGTCACCTCGAAAAAAGGAACTGGCTTTCCTAGTTTGAGCTGTGGCAGAAAATAATTAACTCCCCAGGCTTAATACAATGGTTCAAACAAAGATCCAAAACTAGTACACACTGCCATTGTCCGCTCTGATTTTGAACTATACGTCAGTTGGCGACGGCACTTTTTAGACCAAGGGTTTCCAATTTTTTTGTTCTTTTGTATTTGTTGGTATTTTCATAGATTTCTGTGTTCCCCCTGAAAAATTAAAGATGACAAAGAAAAACAATGAAATTGAAATTTTATTATGAAGTCTTTTTGAGTAGAATCAATTACTCATGACATCAGTGAATTAAACGCAGGTAATTTATAAAATAGTTTGATCCTTCATACATATTTTTTAGTGAATAGTGAAAATTCACCTGACCCTTGATATAGCTTAATTTAAAACTTTTCTTACTAAAATGAGAAATGTTTTTAAAAAGTACACTGTGCAATATGGATGGAGATTACATCATATTGTACATTAAGGGTTATTATCGCTGAGTCAATGTAACCTAAAGAGTATGTAGTGGAACTCTGGATCCTGATTGGTCATCAAATCGCAAAATTCAAAATACATCAGAGAAACAGTTTTTCTACAGCTAAAGAAAAAATTCCTTGCTGGAGCCACCCCATGTGACTGGGTCAATATTTAAGGATGGTCTCTAACCGATCATGGCAGTGAGTCAGAGGAGGCGTTTTGCTGATGCACATCTAAAATATAATGGCAACTTCAAATCGACCCGGAGATAAGGTCAGGTCGCACCTTGTTCTCTTTCTCTTTCTCCTTATCTATTTCAACAACTACTACTAGAACATTTCGTACGAACTCTTGATACTTTAACTTTCTCAATGCACATTAACTCCTACAACTTATGTTATTCCTCCTTTTAATAAATTTCTATTTTAACATTCAAAATGTACATTTTATTATTCCACTCTCCTACACTAATCCACACATTTCAACTGACTACCTACCTTCTGATGATGAAAAACCTTCTGATGAAAATTCTGCATAAAATCTTCTAAGCTGGAGGGAGTCTGGTTAAGTCTGACACAAGGCCAAACAAAAGAAACATTAACCAGCTCCCTACACTTCAAGATTACGTCATATTGTACATTAATGGTTATTATCTCCAAGTCAATGTACCCACTAAGGAGTACAAATATACCACTGGGGGTACATGTGCCCAAGTTTGAGAACCCCTGTTTTAGACAACTTAATATTGAAATCAGTTAAAACCAGGAAATTGTCAGGTAACGAAAATGAAATATAAACAAAAAAAAATGTTTAAAATGAAAATATTGAAGTAAATAAAAAGGGTAATAAATATTAATACTGAAGACTTTTTTTTAAATATTTGATTTATTTAAATATGTAATAAGATAGGACAAAATCAAAAATATTTAAGAGGGTTTAATGTCAGTAAACACTGGCGTTAAGTTTGCTCTATCATGTTTCAAGCAAAGAATAGTGTTTGGCGCTCAATTGAATTCAATAAAGGCCTGTGATTGGTCGAATCTCACAGTGCCTCATCCAATAAAAACAGGTGGTACAAATCTTCTAGGAAACTGTCGAGCAAGCAAGGGAAGTAACTTGCTTAAACCAAAATTTTATATTGTTAATAATTTTCCTTGTTTTCAAATATTCAAACCAAAATATTAAGCAACATTATTACTTGAATGTCATTGATAAATTTACCGAGAAAAGGATATTCATGATCATAAATAACCACTTGAGTTAACAGGCACTTTTTAAAAATGATATATAATTTTTGAATACCCACAGCATTTTGATTGATTTTGTTACATTATTTTATTTTTTGCATTTATTTTTTTCTCACATTTATTTTTTGTGCTTCAAAAAAGTTTTGTAGAGAAAAAAAAATCAAAGCAGACAAGTCACACTGTTCTGCTAGTATTGACATTAGTATTATTAATCCTTTGATTTTGTTTTGAAATTAACCTCTCTTGTGTTCCAACAGCTTGAGAGTGGAAAAAAGGGCAAGAATAGATTAGAACTCCACTACTATGAATGAAAAGTTATTCTGTTTAATTGAGTGAAGTAAGTCTTATACATACTCAAACTTATTCCTAAGTTGTGTATACAATAGGGGGTGTAGTATGAAAATGAAGACGCTGCTTAAGTTTGCCCCACTTTTCCAAAAATTTTGGCCCCCAAGTGGCTCCCCACTTTCAGAGTTCCACAATCGCCACTGGCTGTGTCTATAAGTATTTACTTGATTCAGGAGTAAGTAAATATTTGTCATTGATATTTGAATCTATATGCACTTACTAGGCTCAGGTATAGGTAAATATTGGTCAATTATATTTGAATCTCTAAGCATTTAAATACTTCTGGGATAGATAAATATTGGTTGTTCATACCTGAATCTATAAGTACTTGGCTCAGGTATAGGTAAATATTGGTCAATTATATTTGAGTCTTTTACTTATGGAGATCAGTAAATATTTATATTTGGGTCTGTATGCATTGACTTAGTAGATGTTTATTTTTGTTTTTGTTTTTTGAGATTGAGTACTGCTACTTCTCTTATAGAGAAGTAATTAGTGTATTATAAGTTAACTGACAGGGCTTTTGGTACAATAGGTAAATACTATGAATTGTGTTTATTATTTTACTTTCTTTTTTTTTTAAAGACTCAACGAAAAAAGTTGCAGATTATAGCAAAATATTAGAAAGAGATATTCAAAATAAGCTGAGCAGGTTTTACCTTATATCAAAGAAATGGTACTATTTACATTATTCAGACTATTGTCCTCATCTTTGTTGCCACCTGTATGATATTTTGACCATTGTATGCTCTGGCCTTCTTCAGGTGCTAGGAATTTCAAAATGAACCCTTTATTACAATCACTGGGGTATATCATTCTCATCCCTTGCATAGAGCCTCTTTTGGTAGTCATGAGTTATCTCCCTCTAACCCTCTAATTACCTGTTCATCACTGTTGTCGCCTGGTATTGAACTAACCAATGTCTATATCCACTGGGCCATGTGTCCTTAATATAGACAAAAAAATGATATATTAAAAAATAATATAAAAAAATGATGATAAAAAATATAAAAATTTAATATTAAAAAATAATATTAGAGAAAAATAATATATTAAAAAAGACATAATTTTGAAAGCTTTTTTTTCATTTGCAAAATAAAAAAGAAAAAGATTATAATTTTTTTTAAAAATTCCAGTTGTTTTGATTTAATTTTTTTAAATTTCTCTCCCTGGTATTTTTTCCTTTTCAAACTGAAATATCAATAGAAAAAAATTCTACATGACACAAATTTCTGCTGTTTATTTGTTAAAAAAAAAAATGACACACTAATCAAAGCTGCATTAATTAAATTTTTCAAACCTATAAAAAATAATGCAATTTATTATTTAATTTTTTTAAAAAGCTAAAAATGTATCTAAAACCATTTTTTAATCCATATCATAGAAAAAAATGTTCTTGTTTTGAATACTACTGCCACATCTGGTTTGGTGCTCCTGTTATATATTTAAAAATTCTTGGTAAAAGAATCTGTGATGCTATTAGTCCTGACCTGGCATCTTGGTTTCAGTCCTTTCCAGACACTATAATGTAGCTTCCCTGTACCTTTCCTATAAATACTTTTATAGTAATTGCTTTGATGAACTTGCTTCTGTTGTACCGAAACTTTGTGAATTTAAGCCCAGTACTAGATTGTACTTTTATTGGGCAGAGGATGTGTGTTGTGGTGCATTGGATATCAGCTCAGAACGAGAAATCGGGGAGCTGAGTTCGAATTCCAGCTGAATTCATTGCCGTCACTTACACGCAAATACCCTTGGGAAAGGTATTAATCCGTCTATTCCTTCCAGTTATGGGTTAAATAACAGGACAGATTGGGTTCTATAGCCTTAGTCGGCAACCAGTCTACCGCAGAAAGCAATGGCAACCAACTGCGGGATAATCTTCTGCCCAGTCAGTCATGTCTCTTTCGAGACATGATCGCCCAAGCGTGTATCACGTATGGCACTTTACTGACTGACTGACTAGATTGGTGGCAAAATCTCATCACTTTACAATTGAAATGACTAGATGAAACCATAAGTTCTATGCTGATAGTTTCTTCTCTTGCACTACTCGCTTGTGGAATTCTCTCCTGGCTTGTTGTTTACCACTCAGCTTTGATCTTCAAAAATTTAAATGCAATGTCGATCATTATTTTCTGCTACCTTAATTCCTGTTCTTTTATTGTCCTCCCTCCTGATAATTTATTTTTTTCTTTTTCATATTCTCTAACACTTATTAACCCCCGTGCATCTTAGTGGCTTTACTGGTTTGCTTGGGGGTGAAATAATTAAAAAAATTTATTGGCGCTAGTTTAGTAACCTGTTTCTACTTCCTTTTTACCCCTACATCTCAGAGGATGGTTGCACAATAGGGAAAATCTGTTTTGGAACTGTGATATTGCACTCAATTTGAAAGTTGGTTTTTAACATGATAACTAATAATGCAAAATATTTTTTTCCAAATCATTACCATTTTTTTAAAGAATTGAGTTTAAAGATTAAGTTTAGGTTCAAAATTGTAACATTGCAATTTCATTCCAGTGATCAGTGAAAGCCTTATAGGACAGCCTTATAAAATATATAGAATACTGAAGCTTTAACAAATTTTATATAAACAAGATTATATAAACAGGCACATTATTACTAAATCATTGTGCCATCAAATATGGCCTTCATTTACTTCAAAGGGAAATTATACAGAATAAATTAGTCATATTATGATGTAATATATTAAACAGTGCAGTAGTTTGAGTTTGAGTTTGAATTTCGTTTAACAACATATCGACCTTTGCAGGTTATTTAATGACAAAAAGTGGGGTTTTAAGGGTTTTTTTTAATGTTTGCATATAATGTTTTTTTATAATGTTTTTTTATAATGTTTGAATAACCACAACTATAAAATGTACATAGAAATGCCCTTATTGCATTTAATGATTCAATAAGCTTCTCGTGGGTCTTACAATTATAAAATGTCCATAGAAATGCTCCTATTCAAGGTGATCTTTAACTCAGGCCTCTACACCAAGTTTAGGCCAGTGAGCAACTGTAGATGAACAAGTTGCTAGAATTGTATTAAGAAATTAATTTTTTTTCTTTTTTGAATAAATTTTTACATTTTGCCTTTGGATTAACTTGGACTTATTATTTAAGATACTGACGTAAGTAAAATGTTTATTTTATTTTAACTTTGTATATTTTATTTTTAAACAAATTTTTTAGGTTAGAAATTCACCAGTATCATTCAGAATTTTATCACAAAGTTGATTTAAATTTAATATTTTTCTCTATCTTTCAACAATGATCGTATTAAGTATTTTTTATGAATAATTTATCTTTTTCTTTAACACAACTGGTATTTTTTTAAAGTATAGCGGAATACCAAGATTAAAAAAAAATTTGTTTGCTGTCCAAAAATACTATATAAATCTTAAGAAAAAACAACACGAAAAGGAATAGAAAAATGCAAATCATATCTAAACTTATTTATAAATGGAACTTTGTCTGTGTGTGTGTCTGTGTGTGTCCATTACCTATAGACTCCGAAACGGCTGAATCAATTTTCTTGAAAATTTACACAGTTGTACTATAAGCGTCTGTGAGTGTTCTTAGCTAGGTTTTGTGTCGAGATACCCCCGATAAATATCAATAATCGAAAAAATCGGGTTATGGAAGGAGTGGTCCGATTTTAATCAAATTTGATACACTCATAGACAAAGACATAAGAAACAATATTCAGAAGTTTCAAGGTTGCAGTTCTTACAATAGTGCAGAAAATCGATTATTTTTATTATGTTTGTGTCTGTTTATCTTCCTGTATGTCTGTATTTTTTTTTTTCAGCCCTTTTATTTTAGTTTTTGCTTCGGGTTTGGCTCTAAGTAGGTATAATTGTAGTTCTTAGTCTCAGCCATGATACCATTTACTCAGAGGACATATTTAGCCTTCAAAATTCAGTTTACTACGAAAAAAAAATTATTTGATATCAATACCAGGAAATCAAAATTTAACTTACATCCATTCATTTTTCTTTCAGTCTACGATTTCCACTTTAACTGGAAACAACTATTGCTTTTTTTAGTCTTTCGTGCCAACGTCCAAAGAGTCTGAGCTTTAGGACCATGGATTAGTTTTAAAGCTTTCATTACACCCGAGCAACACCGGGCTATACTGCTCATATTTCATATACACACAATAGATAAATAATTGCCATTTTTCAAGTCTCTTATTTGTTATGGTAATAAAAAGTTCAAAGGGTTCATGTGATTGTTTCAGAAAAAAAATGTAGAAATGAATAATCAGAAAAGTTCACTTATCATGTGTTCATTTTGAGGTGTCAGCTGAAGTGTCTTGTTGTTGTTGTTGTTGTCATCTCTTTAGTGTCTGGCTGGGATTTCTGACTGACTGATTGACTGCTGGTCTGCCACTGAAAACATGAATAGATAATTAATACAGTCACATGTCGAATGCGGTCCTGGGTATGATGGTAAACTGCATCCAGCAGCAAGGCCTCTGATTGAGAGGTTATGAGAAGCATGGAACCACCTCTTAATTACTGTTGTTCCCAGGTCCACCTGGAGTGGTAAAACCTGTTAGGGTCCCAGCTATAGGTAAATAGTTAACCCCCAAACCGAGTTCAAAATGCTATGAAAGTATTTACCAACAAAACATTTTTCAATGAAAAATACTACCAACAAAACGTTTTTGAAGGAAATATGTTACCAACAAAACCTTTTTTTGAATGAAAAATATTACTAACAAAACGTTTTTGAAGGAAATATGTTACCAACAAAAATACGTGAAGGAAAAAAATATTACCAGCAAATACATCTGACTCTCAATGAAACCCACTTTACAAAGAAAGTATATTCTATTCAAACAAATCTATTGTAAAAATCTCGTCGGCATTAAATAACCCATTGAGGTGTTGATATGCCGTAAAACAAACCAAACCAAACCACATGTCAAATGCAAACTTATTTGTTTGTGCCAATAAACATAAACATGGTTTATTGAAAGTTGTTACGGTGAACTCACCTGTCTAGGGATAGTGGACTCTCCCTTCTAAGTAACAGTGTAGCAAATAGTCAGAGAAAATACCAGTCAGCAACGACCTGGCAAGTTACTCTGCATTACGATGTGATAATACAAATTTCCCACCAGTACATCGAACCTAAGGAACCGAGATTTTTACTTACATACAACACACAATCTTCTATGTTGTACGCCACAACAAAAGTTCAATTTGTTTTTTGTCCAATCAGCTACCAGATTCACTAAATTTATTTTGGATCTTATTTTTTTGTATTTTGTACAGAAATTTGTTTTTAGTGATTCTGATCCAAATTGATATGTGTGCATGTTCTACTTTTTCGGGTTTCAGCTATTCACTGTAAAATATGGGATTTTGTGTCTTGTGGCTATAGGGTGCGTGTTCCTTTCAACCATCAGGGGTCACCACTGTAGCTATAGGGAGATGGTTTAGGTTTATTTCTTTCGGCCTTGTGTCATACAACTCCCTACAGCTTACAAGATTTATGCAGAATTATCCAAATTATCGGAAGGTTTTCATCGTTATCATCAGATGGTTGGTTGTCGGCTATTGAAAGTTGTTATGGTGAACTTACCTGTCTAGGGATACTGGACTCTCCCTTCTAAGTAACAGTGTAGCAAATAGTCAAAGAAAATACCAATCAGCAGCGACCTGGCAAGTTACTCTGAGTTACTATGTGATAATACAAATTTCCCACTAGACTGAAAGAAAAATGAATGGATGTAAGTCAAATTTTGATTTCCTGGTATCGATATCAAATAAGTTTTTTTTTTTTGTCGTAAACTGAATTTTGAAGGCTAAATAAGTCCTCTGAGTAAATGGTATCATGGCTGAGACTAAGAACTACAATTATACCTACTTAGAGCTAAACCCGAAACAAAAACTAAAATAAAAGGGTTGAAAAAATACAGACAGATAAACAGACACAAACATAATAAAAATAATCGATTTTCTGCACTATTGTAAGAACTGTAACCTTGAAACTTCTGAATATCGTTTCTTATGTCTTTGTCTATGAGTGTATCAAATTTGATTAAAATCAGACCTCTCCTTCTATGACCCAATTTTTTCAATTATCAATTTTTATCGCGGGTACCTCGACACAAAACCTAGCTAAGAACACTCACAGACGCTTATAGTACAACTGTGTAAATTTAAAGCGAAACTGTAGACTGAAAGAAAAATGAATGGATGTAAGTCAAATTTTGATTTCCTGGTATCGATATCAAATAAGTTTTTCTTCGTCATAAACTGAATTTTAATGACTAAATAAGTCCTATGAGTAAATGGTATCATGGCTGAGACTAAGAACTACAATTATACCTACTTAGAGTCAAACCCGATGCAAAAACTAAAATAAAAGGGCTGAAAAAATACAGACATACAGGCAGATAAACAGACACACACACAAACATCTTGCCTTTTATATATACATATATTATTGATTTTCTGCACTATTGTAAGAACTGCAACCTTGAAACTTCTGAATATCATTTCTTATGTCTTTGTCTATGAGCATATCAAATTTGATTAAAATTGGTCCACTCCTTCTATAACCCGATTTTTTCGATTATCGATATTTATCGGGGGTACCTCAACACAAAACCTAGCTAAGAATACTCGCAGACACTTATAGTACAACTTTGTAAATTTTCAAGAAAATTGGTTCAGCTGTTTCGGAGTCTATAGGTAATGGATACACACACACACACACACACACTTACAAAGTTCCATTTATAAATAAGTTTAGATAGATTAGATATAGTTGCTAATTACTAGACATTACTGACAAGTTCCTTACTAAAAATGATCTCCATGAGGCCACAATTTAAACAATATAAGGTACACAGATGATACAGTGCTGATAGCAGATACAGCAAGAAAACGACAAGACCTCCTACAGAAGGTAGCTGAAGAGAGTGACAAGAAAGGACTACAAATAAACTGCAAGGAAACCAAATGCATGATCATCAGCAAAAAGGGCAGCCCAAAATGCCAAATACAGGTGAGGGGCTCTAAAATCAAGCAGGTACAAAAATTTAAACACCTAGGAAGTGTTCTAACAGAAGACGGAAAGTGCAACACTGAGATCCGAAGGCGAAATGGCATGGCAAAGGAAGCATTCCAGAAGTTGAGTAAAGTGTTGAGAAACAGGACAATTTCGCTAGAAACGAAGAGGAGAGTATTGGATTGCTATGTGGTGTCGGTTCTTCAATATGGCAGTGAATGCTGGACAATATCTTGAAGCAGCTGAAATGTGGTTCTACAGAAGGATGCTGCGGATATCATAGACCGAGCATGTGAGCAATGACAAGGTTTTGGAAAGGATGGAAACGAAAAAGAAATTAATACTGAGCATCAGGAAAAGACAACTAAAGTTCCTGGGACATGCAATGAGGAAGGAGGGCTTGGAGAACCTGATACTAACAGGCCAGATAGAGGGGAAAAGAGAAGAGGAAAGCAGCGAATAACATATTTGAAGGACCTGATCAGGTGGATGACGGGAAAAGGGTTGCATGGTGCAACAGCAGAAAGCGTGCTAAGAGCCATCAGGGATAGGGAGATGTGAAAAGCCATGATCGCCTACATCATGAAAGGACATGGCACATAAAAGAAGAAGAATTGTTAGTTAGTAGTAATTTAGGTTGCCATATGTTGGTTGTGGACCACAGCCATATGATTGTCAGGCCTGATATAAGGATTGCTTTGCCCTTACTGCATTTAATGATTGAATAACCAGCTAGTGGGTTCCATAAATATAAAATACGTATAAAAATTCTCCCATTGCATTTAATGTATGAATATCCTCCTGGTGGGTCACATAAGTATAAAATTAATTAAATAAAATTTAAATAAATTAATCTATGACATAATCATGGTAAAAAATAAGACAATAAACCACTGTTAAAGAGTGAACTCACAGCAGGAGTTTTCATAACTGGTAGTAAAGTTTAATGCCAAGTAGTAAAGAGAACTGTGCCGACGCTGACCCTCTCTCCCCCCCCCTCTCTCTCTCTCTCTCTCTCTCTCTCTGTTTCTCTCTCTCTCCATGAACGTGAAAGGAAGGGATATACACAACGGTTTTTAGAGAGGATAAAAAATAATTTAGATTTAAACACGTTGAGGGGCTTTTTTTTATACGTAAATAAAACTAACTTTCTTTCAAATTAAAGTTCAGTTTATACCGTCATTGAACACTCCATCCATACTGGTGTTGTAGTGAAAAAAAAAATCGTAAATAAATAAATTTCCTACTAATTATTTACTCTGTTGCGTGATCTATGAACACGTAGTCTGAATTTTTTTTTTTTTTTTTAAATATGGGCCGAATAGACTTTGAACCAGTTAACGCAACTTGTTAAATTATATATGATTGTCTCTCCTCCTCCTCTCAGTTGATGTCAAAGTTGAGAGCCTCAATGTGAGCCAATCAATTTATTTGGGCGGTGCAACAGTGGGCCATTCTCATGAGGAAATTCAACGCCTCTTTTATCCTTCATTCATTCCTGTGGAACCAGCAGCTGCTTTGTCCGCAGTTGATGTTTTCCCGCATTTTACATCGTCTCCAAAACGATTTTAACATTTTTTCTCTCAACTATTTCAACATGTCTACAGAAGCCGGAAAGAAAGCAGCAGCTTATACCGCAGTTGATAACCATGTCAGAGTAAGTACAAAAATTTGGCTTGGCTTCCTTATTATTTTTAATATTTTATTTTATTTTTTTACCCTAAAGGCCTGCAGTCGATTACTGAGATAAACTAAAAAAAAAAAAAAACTGACCGTTTGATTGTACGAGTATTAAAAAACTTATCCAAGGTCAGGATGTTGGTTACGCAACTCGAACCCGCCGAATTCGTCACTAAAATTAAAGAATCGTTGTGTTGTTGTTCAGCAAACCGATCTACGTTTTTACGTTTTTCTTTCTTTAAACATCACGTGAACGAAGATTTCTAAATATATCAAATAAATACGAAGATTTTGACAATTATTTAATCTTTGCCAGTTCAATGATCAGATATTATTTGATATTTTAAACTCTGAAAGTGAAAAGACGACCCATGAGTCCACTTTTTAGATAGACTTTTTCCCAATCGTAGATTTCTCTGAGTAAATTCTAAGTTAGTCGGGTCAGCTAGTAAAATACACACCCACCTTTTTGCATATATTAATAAGAAATATAAATAAAGACTTCTTTGATACAATTATTTTTATTTGTTTTTTTTTTCGTCTTGAATTTTTAACACTCGTTGATTTTTAAAATCTTGATCCACGTGGTACTAAAAGTTTTATTGGCGCAAGAAACTTTTTAACACGTGTTTTACTGCCTTTGTTTTTTTGTTGTTGTTTTTTTTAAATTTTCAGTTAATTTGTTCTAAGATTTAATGATTTAATTTTGTTAAAATCATTTTGCTAGTGCAGTAGCCTATTAGCACTTTTAGGTTTGTTTTTTTTTAACTCTTAACGAATGATGATCAAATCATTTTTTTTACTATTTTCCCATTTCTAATCAAAGGATTCATTATTTAATTTGATGGAATTAAGATGACTTTCATTTTTATCTTAGTTTTACGAATTTAAGGTTTTTTGTTTTTGTTTTTTTGGTGGGGAGATTATGTTGGAAATAATTTTTTTTTTTAAATCAACTCTTTTGTCTTTCTCTCATTCAAAATGTTTTAAAACTTTTTTTGCTAGTGTTTAAAATTCCTGGCTTGTAAGAATTATTATTTTTTTTTTTATTGTAATGAAAAGAAAATTAATCCCGAAAAGAGCTACCAATCTAATTCATTTTTTCCGTTTTCGTTATAAAAACAAAAGCTTTTTAAAATGTTTTTTTTTTTAGTTTACTTCTGATTTACTTAGACTTTATCGTTCCACACTCCGCCCCACAGATATTTTTCAACACCGCATGCTTTTTAACCACATGGTACTTCTATTTGGAAATAGATGTCCATGAAATATGAAATCTCATCTTCACACTAAAAAAAAATCCTTTATTGGATAAAAAAAAAAATGTAAAGATTTAAGGATTAAAACGTCAACTTTTCTAAACAAAAAAAGATATTTTGTTTTCCCCATTAACAATTTTATGCCACACGTGTTTTTGTTTTAAAACCTTTCAAAGCCTTTATAGCGTTATAAAAAAAAAAAGATTATTTGATATCCTAAGAAACCAAAATTGACAAAACGATAAAAAATAAATACAAATCCCTTCAATTCAATATTTTATTTTTTTAAATAAATAAAAAAATTGTATAGATTATGTCTCTATGGTTTCTTTATCTTTGAACTGGAAATGCCTTGCATCAGAAAATTAAAAATAGAGCATTTGTAATGCAATATGATTTATTAAAATCCGTCCAGTGGGGTGCTGAAAAGATCTAAAAAAAAACAAAACAAATTTTCGTGTTTTGTTTATTTTGGAAATTAGACAGAACCGAAAAGTATGTCTCTCAAATCCGCGATTTTTTTGATTTTTTTAATTTTTATCCATGACATTTGAATTAATTATTCATGCTGGTTTAACAAATTGTGGAAAATATGAGGTTTTTAAGTTAACCATGTGAAAAATAAAATCCATCACTTCACATTTTTATGTGATAACTGATCGTTTTCGATGCTAAAAAAATGGTAGAAATCTGTTCCTTTGTCGATTTAAAATCACTTTTCGTTTTAAAACAGATGGTATTAAGGATTGATAAGGAAAAAAAATGCCTCGTCGTAGCATTAAGTGGTAGTGGATAGTGAGTTCGATCCTAGGTGTCCCATTTCTGGCCTTGTTACATTCAAAGAAATGGCTTCATTGTTTATATCCGAATATCTTTTTAAGAATGTTTTATTTTCTTTTAAATAAGGAAAGGGTAATTCACAAGAAACTTCATAAATTAATTATTAATTTATTAAATTTTAATAAATTATTAAATTTCATTAAAAAAAAAAAAAAAGCAACGAACACAAAAAGGAACTAAAAAAAACAATTTCCCTGATGATGTCGTGAGTGATTCGCACCGAGTGTCCCACAATGGCTTTGTGACAGAAATAATTAAAATTTATTTATTTTTATTTTTATTTTTTGTATTTTGCCTCGTGTTAAAATGTGTGTGGGAAATGTAAGTGTATTTAAACAGCTCCATGTGTCAACTTTCCGTTCATCATTAAAAAAAACTGTAAAGTGCAGTGGGAGTTAAATATTTATTTTGAAATCTAATATAATTAAATTTTTTTCTTTCTCTTTAAAAATTTGAAATCGTTAATGAACACGAGCAGTTATTTAAAAAAAAAAAAATACGGATTTTATAGCATTTTTTTTGAGAATAACATTTTATGTTGATCGAAGAATGGAAAAGAAAGAATCATCTGGTGGACAGTGTTTCTATTTGTTTCGTCTTTAGTTTTTTGTTTTAACCTTAATTACTTTGACCGAAAAAGAGAAATCGACAACATGTTATGACAGGACATTTCAAGAAAATAGAGAAACTCTTCCCTTCTCTACAGCTACATTATTATTAAATCAAAAATGTTTATAGTTTTAACTTTTATTTCGACAAATTTCTATTGCGTCTACACAAGTGAATTTCAACTTTTTTTCGAATAACATTAGCAAGAAAGTCAACTATAATGTCCAATTATTGCTAAGAATTACCAAAAAAAGAACAATGACAACGTAAGTTGGAAACTATTAATGAGGAACGTTACTCTCTCTTAGTGACTTAGTCTTTTTTCTTTATAACTGCTGACTATTGATTGAAGATTTCGGTGCATTCGAAAACAAAGTAGCTATTAGTTAAATAATACTTTCAGTTAAAAAAAAATAAAACGTAAATTTCATGCTAAAAAAAAAAAAATACTATTAAAAGTTCAATACATTAATTTCACTATTACTAGCACGATTAGGCTTCCATACATTATTCATTAGTCCGCGCACGTGCTTTCCTTTATTTTTATTTCATCTAAAATATAATGGAAATTTAAATTGCAAAACTGTCTGTAAAATAAACAATATTTGAGCACTATTTTTATTGCATACGATTTTTCTTTTCTTTGTTTTCTTTTTTTTCTTCTTTTTTTTTTCTTTTTTCTTTTTCCCCTCCTCTACTTTCTTTCACGCGCGTATATACGATAAAATATTTTATGTGTTGAAGTGCTCGACATCAGGGATAAATAGCGGTTTACGTAAAAGTGGACATTGAAGTCAATGGCTTGATAATTGCGTTTAGCATGAAACAGTCGTCGCCCCCCCCCAGCCGCCCCCCAGGGGGTGTTGAGTTCAATGTTCACATTTTTATACGCACACTTTTTTTTTTTTTTTTTTTTTTTTTTTACAGGTGTCCTTTAGATAAACCACAATATCACAAGTATCTGAACAACTTTGGGTCCAAGACTTTTTTTTTTTTTTTTACCAATAAGTTAAGGGAAGCGAGAAAAAAATCTGAACGTTTTGATTTTTGGAAATTTTGTACGAACGGTTGGCCATGACTGGTACAAGTTCACTTTCCAAGCGTAGTCGATGCTCCCCACATTTAAAGATGAAATGTCGTTTATAGTTAGATGCTAATCGGGGTGTGTGCGATTTGGTTTGGCTTTGTTTAGGTTAGCCCACCATGAGAAATGTAAGAATAATCATTTATTATAAACATTAATGCTATGTTATGCACAATGATATTAATCTTCTTTGTCTGGTAAGGTTGATAAGAAGAGTTCATGTAAGTACTTAAGTGTAACAAGTATTGTTCGTTGCATGTTTGAGAGTAGAAACAACAACAATAGTGGGATGTGATTGTAGTCATTGATGTGACCATTCAGTTAAATGCATCTTCTTTACAAAATATTCTTTGAAAAAAGAGTGGTACAGAATGCAGTACGAGAAAGGCTAAGCCAAATGCAGTTCACCTGACCTGCACCAAAGAGGACACCCAGGGGGTCCTCTGAAGAAAGAGGTTGAATCAGTTATTTGTATCTTTTTGGAAGATAATAGGATCACTCTCAAATATATTGTTTTTGTTCTCGGATTGGTTAATTTCTTTTAAGTTATTTTTCAACCAGATCTGCGTTGATTCTCATGTGCAGATATACAAATGTTATTCTGTTTTTAAGTCATTGAGGAGATAACTTTCTATTCACCACCTTGTTTTCTTTTTGTAACAATGGTAAAAAAAAAGATATTTATTAAAATATTACATTGAATTATGTAGTCATCAAATTCTTGAGTTTAAGAAGGAAATATTTTTGAAGAAAGGTCTGATATCTTTTAAATGTGTGCACAATTGTAGTGAATGTTTGTATATTGAGTCTTAAAGTTTTTGTTGTTGTTACCGGACAGTTCTGAGGAAGAGGAGAAAAGAGAAGGTGAGGGGGTATGCAAATACACGTTGCTGGGACTGACACTCGGGGGTGGGGGTGTCAGCTGGAGATGAAAGGCAAAATCATGCTTATTTAAACATTTTGGTGACCAAGAATTGGATCAACTTTGAATGTGTTTCCTGTCTTCTAGTTGGTCAATGTACATTTATTTGAGGTTGTATTTTATCGATTTTTAACTGATAGTTTTTTTTTTTTTTTTTTTGTTTTTTAATGGTATCTATCACCCCCGAGCAAGGCGGTAACGCCACTGATGTGCAGGGGGCTACGTAATAGTGAAAAGATTGGAAAAGAGAAAGACGGAAGCCACCTCCTAAACAAGGAACAAGGGATGAGCCTCTCTTAACCTGTTCAATAGACGTGGGTGGAGTGTGAACTGGGCGATAGATCTATCTACTCCAATATAGATTTACGTGGAGCCTAATGTGCAAAATTCAAAATATGCCATAATGTTTCAAACTCTGAAGGAGGTAACTTGTTTCAGCTCTTATCACTACATCTTCAAAAAAAAATTTTTTTCCACCCACTTTGCCTTAATTCCTAAATTTTAAACAAATCTAAGGGGGTTAATTCATTATATGGAATGCAAAATCTTTAATTTGTTAAAACTTGTAATGGTTTAAATATCTTTTTTGTAAGTTTCACCCAGTACAAGACCCAGTCTAGGTAAAGGGTAATGTTGAGGGGTAGTTCACATGGATAGAAGGGGAAGATAACAGATAGCTCTAAACTTGAACAGGTCAAGATTGAGGTGATTGGGGAGCTGTAATTGACAAATATGTCTGGCCCTAAGTGACAGCCAGCTTGAAAGGTGATGGCCCTGCAAGGATGCAGATGGCAGTTATATCCGGCCGTGAATGATGTCAACAAAGTGCAATGGAAATGATGAGCTTTGTGTAGGAGTTTTAAGGCAATATAAAAAGTCTAGAATTTTGGGCTGAAGAGACCCAGACTGGCTCCCAACAACTCCTTCATATATCCAAACTCCCTCCGGCTACTTCCCTAATCCACACAACTGTCAATGAATAAAAATATAAGATTATATTTTTATATATAAGTGTTCCTCATTGTTTGTCCAGATCCAATGGCAGTATATAACAGAAATATCCTCTTGGAAGTTGGTTCCACAGAGCACTAGTTCATGGGAAGCTGTTCAAGAATTTCATGCCAATGGAATATGGAGAGAATGTAAGTGGCATGGTGGGTCCTAGCTGTGGCGGTTAGACCTGGTGCAACCGCAAGAAAGTTTGAGCACTTTCCATGGAGGTACCAATAGAGCAGTGAGAGTCTTGTCCTATCACTCCAGTGAAAGTAAGGTTTGGAGGGTGGAAAAAAATTCTCCAACAATGACTCCGAGACACTACTGAGACTGGAAAGTGAGGATTGTACAGACCCCCACCCAAATATGGCAACAGTACTCCATTTTCAGTCTGATCTGGCTCTTATTTTCTTTTGAGTATAAGTTGCTGATGATATGTGAAATCTCTCTTCGGGATTTCATGTAGAAATGATCATACAACGGTTTTGAACTTCAAAATTTATTTTATTTTGTAATTGGCTCTGGAATTTAAATATTAATTACATTAAGCCCTCCACCTTGATCATTTTTAATATTAAAATATTAATTAGAATCGGGTCTTTGGGATTTACTTTCCTGCTTTTCCTTTTGGATTAAAGTTTTTTTGTTTTTTTTTTGTTTTTTAGAAAATATATATATATATATATATATATATATAATATAAAATTACAAATCTTGGATGAGGTCCCAATTTTATCAGGATCCCAGACAAAGTTCTGGTTTGTAATGTTTAAAATAAAATTGTTGTCTGGATTGGCTCGGGTTCTATTAATTGTATTTTAATGTCTACGACTGGTAGAGGAATGTGTAAGGAGAGAAAAAATAGAGGATCGATCAGCCACAATGGAATGCATGAACAAATAGTTTAAACAACAAAAATGAATTTTAATATATTCAAAAGTCTAACAACCAATATTTTATAACAGGGAAAGAAAATGTGTATGTATACAATACATATAAAATGTTCATACATGTGTTTGGGAAGAAAACATAAATTGTTCAAAGATACTAAAGCTGTTTGCCTTCGTTGACAAAAGATATTCTGTTTATATTTTATTAAGTGGTGCAATTAATAACAAACTGCTAAGTTTGAAAAGTCCTGCTAAAGGAAGATTGTGCCTCTGACAGAAATCAAACTTGTATCAGAAAAACCTTTTTTTTTTTTTTTTTTAGTCAAAGCCTATCAGTACCAGTTTGACCACAAAGACCAGCCTGACTAAACAAGGGTTGAATTACCTATTTTAATAAAAGCACAGTATATCTTGTAAAAAATGCATATCTCATGTGCTCTAGCACACATCATCAGTGATGCTTTAACTGTATTGTTTCACCTTTGGGTCTCACAAAATCATACCCCTCCCCTTGATATTAATCCTATATCAACTTGTGTGCCTGCTGTCACAAAAAATATTCTTGGTTGGACTGAGAACTTTTCAGCGCTCTTTTTATGTGGATTTTAAAATACATAGTGATCTCTCTCCCTCAAATTACAAACAATAGTAAAAGAACTCAATCCTCTCAGCAAGTGATAGCGGAAAAGAAATTCTTTTGTCTGCTAATAATATGCTAGCCAGTAAATGTAAAGTAAATATTGGCTATTGTTGGTTTTAATTAGTATGAATGACTGCTAAAAAGAACTTCCTATCCAGTAGCATAGACCGAGAAGTGGTCTATGACCACTTCTCGGTCGTCTGTATCCCTTTTGTGTGTTAACGCCATTCTTAGTTTGTGAACATTTTATCTTATTACTGTTGCTTTGCCTGCATTTGTCTTGCAGAAACAACCCCCTCCCCAAATTCATAAATAAAGCCTCCGGATTCACATTGGGATTTCTTCCTATCCAATATGATAGACAACTTCTTGGTCTCATCTGATTTGTTTATGTCCTTTCGTTAAAGCCAGATTGCTGCGATCACTTGTCTGTATCCTTTTTGTGTGTTAACGCCATTCTTAGTTTGTGAACATTTTGCTTTATAACCGTTGCTTTGGTTACATTTTTCTTGCTTAATATTAAGACAGAAAATGGTGATTGATGATGCATTTAAATTTTTGTAAATTTTAGTTATCAGGAAAGTATGAAATTGAAATAGCATTCCACAGGTGTGAAGGGCAAGAAAAGAAACTTAGAACAGAAGTGGTTGTTGCATGTATTATTGCTAATTCAATAGTAACACTTAATCTAGTATTTCGGACACCAGGGGTAAAATGCTCATCAGAACCATTGCCATAAAAATATCTGTGAAAAAGACAGAAGTCAGCAAGAAAGAGACAAGTCATTATTTGATTTAGCGACCATTCTTTGGATTTTGTTAAGATTCTCAAGAGGGATGGCAGAAGCACTCGACCAGATAATTGGAGTGGATAGACTAAACGATCGCCCAGTTCACACTCCACCCACACCTATTGAACAGGTGAAGAGGCTCATCCCTTGTTTCCTGTTTAGGATGCGGTTTCCGGTTTTCTCTTTTCCATTCTTTTTACCCTTACGTAGCCCCCTGCGCATCAGTGGCGTTACCACCTTGCTTGGGGTGATATGATTAAAATAAAAAATAAAAAAATATGGCAACAGTATTCAGTGTATTTTTGCTTAACCAAAAGAACAATAACTTCTGCATTGGCCTACACAATTAATTATGATGTCCGTTAAGGATTGTAAGGCGTTGTGCCTTCTAACCTTCTTTGGGTAGCTGCCTTTGTGACCTTGACGTTTTGAACCAAACCCTTTATTCTGCTTATGGTAGCCAGTCAGTTAAGTGCCATATGTGAAACACGCTTGGGCGATCATGTCTCGAAAGAGGCATGAATGACTGGGCAGAAGATTATTCCGCAGTAGGTTGCCATTGCTTTCTGCGGTAGACTGGTTGCCAACCAAGGCTATAGAACCCAATCTGTCCTGTTGTTTAACCCACAACTGGAAGGAAGAGATGGATTAATTATGCCACTACCCGGCCGGTCGCTGTTGGTTTCGATCCAGTCAGCTGGTCGTTGATTGACTCTGTCACGGTTTTCTCCCTTGTCTCACGTTGTGTTGATTAATCACAAGGCAGTCACTTGAGTTCTTCACTAGCTGTTTCTCTGCCGAACTAAACCAAGCTGGGAGGTGTTCACACAGTAATAAAAGAAATGAATGTAACGTCAAAGGAAATAAGTGGACCGATACCTGAAGTGTTGTGAAAGAGTGTTTTTATATACAGATTATACACAATAGTCTCTTGAATAATTTCCCATCCCTGCTTCTATCAAACTGGTAGCGGAATGGACGTTTCTTAAGCAAATTGGATTATTCTCTTAAGTAATAACGGGAAATCTGACTGGCCACAGCTCGCTGCTCCGAACAGAAGTCTAAGTTCGTTATGGGTCTGGTCAACTTGTTGATTGTTTTCCGTAATATTACGGAAATTGCCGAAGTACTGGGTTGTGGGTAGGTTGGCGTGATTCGTCTTCAGAAAAGGAATCGAGGTGGATTTTTTTGTTCCGGTTTGGATCGCTCTCACCAAGAACTCTGAAAAAATTCTGTCTCGGGTCCCTAAGGACCCCGTATTTATGCCCATTCATGGTGTGGAGCCGACTGTAGCTGGGTGTCTAATCCCTCATCTCGGTGACCAATCGGATGCCGGGGTTAGCTGCTACTCGTTGCCTGTGGTTTAACCAATGGGATTAGTCTTCTTTCCATGACGTCAATTGTTAGTCGTCTCCCCCTTCCGGGGCTTGTTCACAGGACCAATGGAATCTCTCTTGATCTTATGACGTCATCTCCCCATACCCCTTTTCTGGACTGGACTTAACCGAATTTTCTTTCTCAAAATGTTTACTTTCTCACCTGTTTTTAATATCCATTCTCTGAGTCACCTATATTTTCAAGTGACAAGAATGCCTTATCAGTTTTACCCTGATGTCAGTGAAAATAATTTTTCTCTAAATTACTTGACTCGGAATCAAAACTTTTGTTATCTTTAATTCTTTTCACGAGAGTCATGCCAGCCAGACATTTGACCCAAAATGAAATTTCCCTTTCCTTTACCAAGAAACAATAACAATTAAATTTATCTTTCCTTTATGTTTAGAATGACCGTCAGCTTTCTTTGGGGTGACTGAAACCATATCTATTGTTTCTGGCTTGAAACTAATTTAGTCTTTTCTTTCTTCCTTCTTCTTTCCCTGGTCTTCTTTTTCTTTTCTTTTCTTTTTTTTTTTTTTTTTTTTTTTTTTTTTTTTTTTTGCCGGCCAAAAAAATAGCAATTGAATCTATCTTTTAGGTTCATGGATGACACTTGTCTTTATGTCTCAAAACAAATCCATTTCTCTTTTCTTTCTCTTTTTTTTCCGGGTTTACAATAATAGAGAAATACCAGGTGTTATTTTTCATCCCTGCTTTCTTTTTAAAGATTTTTCCAGCTACAGTTAATAACTAGTGAATAAAATTAATCACCTCCCTTTTCCTTTGCTTATATTCGGAGGATAAGGAAAATTTCTCTTATGATCTATAATAGCAATTTGAAGATTTTGGTTATTAATTAATTAATAAAATTATCGCTGTTCCAAAATATTGTTATATAATACCTTTCGCAAGGGTATTTGCGTGTAAGTGAATGTAATGAATTCAGCTGGAATTCAAACTCAGCTCCCTGATTTCTTGTTCCAAGCCGATATCCACTGCACCACAACGCACTAGATTCTGCTTTCTATGCTTAGGGAAGATAACTCCTATCAGTTAATACTCACCAGTGTTATTTGTTGTAGATTCATTACTACAGTATTTTGGTCAGTGTGGACTTTTTTTTTTTTTTTGAGCAGGTGTAGGATTTGAAAAAATGGGTATTGTTTAAAATGTTAGGTGGGTGCAGGAAGTGCACATGTGAATTTGGAGATTTTGTTATGGCCTATAAAGTTGGCAAAGGTTTGCACCAGAAGACAGCTTTCTGTAAAGCAGAAGTGACCTTGAGCTGACAGTTGGGAAGAGTTGAATTTTAGTAGTAATTACAAAGTTTGATTTCAAGTCAGAGAATGGTTGGCCTGGGTCAGGTTTAGCCAACAAGTTTCCCCAATGTTGGGGTGCTTACAACTCAAACCAAAACCCTACTCTACCCCGTGGCAATGTCACTGCTTCGCTTAAAAAAGAATAATAAAATATAATGGTTATATTTTGTTTTGTGTCTAGTGCATTGTTTTTGATGCAGTCATTTGATTCAGATGATTGTTGTTGCTGACAAGGAAGAAGTGATTTGTTCCTTCATTGAAGGGTTACAGTTTTATATTTGCGCTGACATTTTATGAAGAAAAAGATTGTGAAATTTGTCCCCAGTGAAAGTTGGGTTGAGTGTTGATCCCTGAAGAAAATGTTTTTTGAATAGCTGCAGAAGTTTTAATAGTCGTCATCGGGAGAAACCCTGAATTCCCAGCAGATTTAATCCTCGTCATTACTTTATATGCAGATTTAATTATCGTCCACGTCATCGCAGAGAATGTCTGCAGGTTTAATCATCGTTATGATTTCCTGTTGAAGAAATACATGTCTGACAAGGCGGGCATATTGTTATATACCAGTTTGGTATACTTGGAGCCAAGAATGATCATTGGATGGAGATATGACGAACAACGTGTTTATAAAAAATATATTCACTTAGTTCGTTCTTTCATTGGGTGATGTGTCATAGAGTAGAAGATATGGTCAAAGGTGACAGCACACATTGAGGGGCCAGGGGCCATGATCTTC